>OY757262.1:6853545-6965943 GCA_963584085.1 Pyrausta aurata | reverse complement strand
GCTAGAAAATACTGTAGCTGCGCGTAATTCGACGCCACCAGTGCATCGTAATAACCGGTCGCCGTCTCCTAGACGCCGTGAGTCACGTAGACGCGTTAGATCACCATCGCGTGATAGGTCTGTATCTTCGACACGACGCACGGTACGATCGACACACACACCGCCGCTGCTGGCGCCGGCGCAGCCGCCGAGCGCCGCACCGCTGCCGAGTGCTGCGCGCACGCCGAGCACCGCGCCTACGCCGGGCGCCGATACGGAGTGTGTCACCAGCGAGGTTAACGCGCCGTCAGCCATCACGGATCGCATTGTGGACGCGATCCGCTCAATCAACACGGTGGTAAGATCAAGCCAACACTATTATATCTCAAACTTTGACCCAAATTTACATAACATTGAAGACTGGTGTGAAGAAGTTGACCGCGCCAAATCTCTAAATAATTGGAGTGATTATGAGTGTCTTTCTCGTATAGGAAACTGTTTAAAAGGGGACGCGAAAACGTGGTTAAACGAGTGGGTAACGACCGAGCGTAGTTGGACTAGTTTTAAAAAGGAATTCAAACCTTTATGCCCAAAAACACCAGACATAGCTAACATACTTTTTGAAGTCATGAACACGAACTCTGATAATTATTCCACATATGCTGACTACGCTCGTCGTTCACTGCTTCGTTTACGTATTGTACGCGGACTCAGTGACGAATTGATATCAGCGATTGTTATTCGCGGGATAACTGACCCACAAATAAAGGCGTCCGCCACAAACGCGAAACTGTTACCTAACAATTTAGTTGAATTTTTCTCAACGTATGTGAAGCCTAGCACATCTAAAGGTAGTTCTACCCGCGTACCATTACAAAATACTTTTGCGGCGAAAACTAAAAGCGTTTCCAATCTACCGCCTAGAAAGCGACGATTTGATGAGGGCAAGTGTTTTTCTTGTGGCAAGTTTGGACACAGACAAGCGAATTGTAATAAGAAATCCAAAGTTGATACAGATAGTATTGTTTCTTCAAACGTCACGGACAATACGACTCCTTCGCCTGTCTTTGTCCCGACTAAGCCTAATACATGCTCGTATTGCAAAAAGACAGGTCATAAAGTCGAAAATTGTTTTGCCAAACAAAAATCAGAGTCTCGCAATAAAAGTAACGTCAATTTTTGTAGCGAAAATCAACCTACCCGCAATAATGACGTTGTTGTTGCTGTTATTCAAGGCGTGCCGATTGATGTCTTGATTGATAGCGGCTCAACGATATCTCTCATTTCTTCGAGCTTACTAAAGTATTTTAACTGCGCGCATAGACCAGCGTTCCGAATACTAAAAGGTCTTGGTAGTCAAGAGATTGAAAGCACGTCATATGTAACCTTGCCTATCGAATTTGACGGTATAACTCTGGAAGTCGAAATGTACGTAGTTGCGTCTGAGTTTATGAATACGCCAGTAATAGTAGGTACAGATGTACTTAACAGGGAGGGCGTGCGTTATATTCGTACTCGCGATTCTCAGCAACTTACAAGGGAAAATACTCAACCGGACAGAGTGATGGCAGTTCAATCTGATGCGTCGATTCCAATAAACACCCCTCTCGTTGACAACGAGCTGGAACGATTGCTAGCTATAATTAATGAGTTTTCTCAGTTCTTGATTTCCGGCACTGCCACTTCTACGGTGAATACAGGCAGTATGGCCATCAGATTGAAAAGCGACACTCCCATCTATTATCGACCGTACCGCCTTTCTTATGCAGAGACACTTAAAGTTCGCGATATAGTTCAGGACTTGGTAAATAAAGGCATCGTTCAGGAATCGGAATCCGATTATGCCAGTCCGATTCTCCTCGTGAAAAAGAAAGACGGTACCGATCGTATGTGTGTTGACTATCGCAAGTTAAATGAAGTGACAGTTAAAGACCGATTTCCGTTACCGCGAATCGATGATCACATTGACCGATTGGGGCGAAACAAGTTCTTTACGAGCCTAGATATGGCGACAGGATTTCATCAGATCCCTATGGAAAAAGAGTCCGTTCCTCTTACTGCTTTCGTTACGCCCGAAGGGCATTACGAATATTTGAAAATGCCGTATGGTCTCGCGAACGCACCGGTTATTTACCAGCGAATTATTTCAAAAACTCTTCGGGAGCATATAGAATCTGGTGAAATCCTCGTCTACATTGATGACGTCTTAATTCTAAGCCAGACAGCTGACCAGGGGCTAGTTTTGTTGCGGAAGGTACTTAAAACCCTAACTGACGCGGGGTTTTCGATAAATTTAAAGAAATGCTCGTTTCTTTCGCCTTCAATCGAGTATTTGGGCCGAAATATTAGCGAGGGTCAGGTGAGGCCGAGCAGTGATAAGGTTAGGGCATTAACTGATGCTGAGGAACCGAAAAACGTTAAACAGGTACGCCAGTTCATGGGCCTAGCTAGTTATTTCCGGCGGTACATCCCTGGTTTTGCCCAGAAAACAGCATGTATTGCAGCCTTGACTCGCAAGGGCGTGCCGTTTATTTGGGGGGCGAAACAGCAAGCTGCTCGCAAAGAAATAATTGATTGCCTGACCAGCGAACCTGTACTTGCGGTTTACGACCCTTCGTTGCCGATTGAAGTGCATACCGATGCAAGTTCAATTGGTTACGGGGCCGTACTTCTGCAGGCACACGAGGACGGTCACAAAAGAGTGGTTGCTTACTATAGTAAGCTAACGCAGGGAGCTGAAAGTAAGTACCACTCGTACGAACTGGAGACCCTTGCGGTAGTGAAGGCTCTGCAGCATTTTAGGCATTACCTTGTGGGTGTGCGCTTCACCGTAGTCACTGATTGTAACGCGCTAAAGCTTACGCAGCGAAAGAAAGATTTATTACCCAGAGTGGCTCGGTGGTGGGTATACCTACAGGATTTTGATTTTGACCTGAATTACCGGAAGGGCTCACAAATGTCGCACGCCGACTACCTGAGTCGGAATCCTGTCAATGTGTGCACGGTTCAGAAGCCACTGAACTGGGCCCAAATTGCTCAGGCTTCTGATGAAGAGACCCGGTCCCTGATTCAAAAATTAAATGACGGCCAATTAGACGCAAGTCGATATGTTGTCAAAAACGACCTTCTCTACTTTCGATATACGCCTACCGGCGAACCCTCCAAACTTTTATGTTTTATCCCTAAAGGACATAGACTCAGCCTTCTTCGTGTGTTTCACGATGAGCACGAACATCCTGGAGTTGATAAGACGGCTGATTTAATAACAAAACATTTTTGGTTTCCGGGCTTACGCAATTTTGTCCAAAAATACATCGCACACTGTGTGGTGTGTGTCTCTCACAAAAAGTTACCACGGGCTCCTCTGCAATGTATCCATTCCTGGGAAAAGCCAGATTTGCCATTTGAGACTGTCCATATGGACGCCTTAGGGCCACTCCCCGAAGTAGACGGGTATCGGTATATCCTTATCGTTGTTGACGCTTTTTCCAAGTTTACCCTGCTTTACCCTATGTACCGACAGGATGCCAATGAGCTAAAGCAGCATTTTACTAATGCTATCTCACTTTTTGGTACCCCTAAATTAATTGTCGCTGACAGAGGTCGCATGTTCCAAAGTGCGGAATTTCTAGATTGGGTTAAGGATATGGGTTGTGAGGTGCATCTAATTACTCCTGAGATGCACCAGTCTAACGGGCAAGTAGAGCGTTACTGTAGGACCGTACTGAACATGATTCGCATCGAAGCGAACCACCGACAGCAAAGGTGGCCGCGCATCGTTTGGAAGCTCCAGTTGGTCCTGAACATCACCCGACATAGGACGACGCAACACTCTGCACTCAATCTGCTGGTGGGGATAGACGCAGCCACGCCACTCATACGAAGCTTGGTACGCGACGTGGCGCTCGAAGGCTCCAACCCAAACAGGGAGTCTTTGCGCGAGATGAGCCGCCAAAGGACTTCGGAGCGGCTGAGGCGCAATCAGCAGACCCAAGACGCCTATGTCAACCAGGGGAGAAAGTCTCCTCGGGCTTTCGAACTTAACTCTCTTGTTTTTGTTAAGAAGCAAGCGCAGGCAACGGGGAAGCTGGACTCCGGTATGCGTGGGCCATACCGTGTGACGAAGATTCTCCCGCACGGACGTTACGAGCTGCAACTTTTGGCTGGGTCCTACGGGAAGTCGACCCAAGCAGCGGCCGAGTACATGGTCCCGTGGCGAGGAGAATGGACCCCTGATGTGTGTGCTGCTTACTTTGATGGTGAGTAGCCTAACTCCAGAAATAGCTAACGTCGTGCTTCCTTTCTGGTAAGTTGATTGTTCGGTAATGCTAACGTCGTGCCTCTTACCTGACAATTTGTTTATAGACAAGCTAACGTCGTGCCTCTGTCTTGTGTGGGCTGAGTTATGCTAACGTCGTGCCTATGACTTACGCCATGATTGAGTTATGCTAACGTCGTGCCTATGACTCATGTTTTTGTTTTGATTAAGTTACGCTAACGTCGTGCCTATGGCTTAATCCAAATCCTGCGATACTAAACATCTTGTCTATTTAACGGACGCGTTTTATACATGCGATGTTTAGTGTTGTACTATACTTCTGCGTTACCGCATGTGTAATGGTTTGCTATTTTCATGTACATAGGTGCAGACACTGAAGACGGGGGTCTTGGTGCCAGTCCCGAACAGCCTCATGATGTGGGTGAGCCGGAGCCAGAGGCGCCTTCTGTCCAAACTCAAGGGTTGCCTTCGGATGACGGGCAGCAGCCGTCCACAAGTGGTCTCCAGCAGCATGCGTGTGCAATTGCCGCGCGCCCGATGGACGAGACTGAAGACAGCTGCCTGCCTGCCGCTGAGCCTATACAAGAGCTGTCCATGCCCCTGCTGGACTAGAAGAAGAGGACACAAAAGGAGCCCGAGGACGGTCTCCTGTCAGGAGAGGCCGTGTAGGAGATGAGGGAATGACCACCCCAGCGTGGCTATATAAGCCGGAGCGTGCCAGCGCTCGGGCCTATTTCGCCGCCAGCCGTCGTCGTGTTCGGAGCTCTCTGAATTTACGTATTTTGCGTCTTGTTGCTAACCTAATTATTTTCCGTGATTTTGTTACTTTTCTTATTGATTAAAATTATTTAGCCGTTGTTTTTGTCTTTTTAAAAAAATAATCTCCTTCGGCATTCACAAGAATATATATAATAATATAAGCGGCAATAGAAATGTTAATCAAAAGTGGCGGAATTTTATGAAATGCCGCAACATTTATGTAGGTACAATTGAAACGCAGTATGCATAATGTCGATTTTTTATTAATTTAGTTCTTTTACGTGCCACGGCTGAGCAAAACAAAATGGCGTCAAGTAGCGAATTCGTGTCTGGAAAAAGTGATTAAAGGAGTGCAAATACAATATGTGTGACCGCGTGATAATAGTCACTTGAAAGACGTTTGCTACAGTGAATTACAAAAAAATGAGATTCTCAAACGAAAAATATAGAAAATCCCTGTAGAAACATTTTTTTTAGGTTATGCACCTGTTTCAATGCTCATCGAATCTGGTATCCGGATGACGCTTGGAAGTGTGACAGAGTAATTGCTATTGTCAATCTGAAAACATTCATATTTAACATTGAGTGATTTAAATGTTTTATTTTGATTATATTATGATACGAAAATAGAAAGAAGAGGTGCTCGATCGTAGCGCAGTGGTGGCAGTATTAATACCGATGCTAAGCAACTTACGGCGCGGTCAGTGTTTGGATAAAACGTCAGTTTTTCTTTGCTTGTCGAATTAAACTACAAATTCAACAGGATGGGATGGGATATCGTCAATATTTGTGAATAATTTTATCTGTTTACTAGATGACCCGGTGAACTTCGTACCACTTACTTAGATTTATGTAAAATGTAGTTAAAACTTAAGCCGAACAAAACGAATTAATATGACAAAACTACAAAAAATTCAAGTAAAGCACAAATTGATATAAAAACGGAAATTCGTCACTTCCAAAGGACACGGTCGACCCGCCATACATTGCTTGCCCCAAAAGTAAAAATCCATGCGTCACGACCAAAACTAATTTTATGGGTTCGTTTCTTCGCCTTTTAAAGTAATATAATTACGGCTTATAGCGGGGTTTTCACATGAAACGAAATAAAATGTGTGGGGTCAATCTCTTGCACACTATTTAGAACAGGTCTTTCTAGATCATAGCGCCATCTGTGTCGAAAAACCGCCATCTAGGCCACCAAAACTAAAACATAGAAAACTGCCCCGCTAGGGTGCGTAACGCGTGAAAATTACGATGACGCAAAGAATAGCCAACGAAAAGTAGTCCTTGTCACAGTTTTTTTTTCAAGGTTTAGGAAGAGGTTAGTAGGTTTAAAGGTTAGTACCTATGGGAGGCAAACGTCATTTTCCTTCTTAAAATAGCGATTGCAAGCGCTTACTTATTTAACTAACTGCCAGTTCTAAGACACAGTATGACACAAAATGCCATTTCGTTAAGCGGTCGTCAGTTTGCTAATAAGTGCTCGAAATTTAACCGCTATTTTCTGCCAAACACAACAATTGTTGGGGACAGGAAATTGTATTCAATCGTTGTCCTATTTTTTTTGTAGATTTATATGCCGCTAGATAAAAGCAAAGTAAATTAACAATATTGTATTAAAAATGTAAATTAATGCTTTTCTTTAATCAAACATAAAATTACTCTGGGGCACGATACGACCGTGTCCTTTAAGAAGTAAGTTTTTTAAATGATCGAACCTGAGCTGGTTCCTAACAGCACACCAGGTTCGCCTCCTCCGTCCGATTTCCATGATCCAAATGTCTATCTCTAAAATATCTATTTAATATAGATGACCCGGTGAACTTCGTATCACTTCGTGTTGGGGCGGCCTAATAGTAGTTTAGTAATCTGGCAATACTGTCAGTGTCACTGTCACCTAACTTTTGAAGAAAAGATTGTTCAAATGTAAAAACAGAACTTATAGTGAACTTATAGTTTAACTCCTTAAAATGCATTGTCCCTTTTGTAATAAGTGGATGGAACGGCAGAACAAAAATAATAACTGTCCAGCAGGCTTAAGATGCACGCCGTGATAAAAATTTATCGAGGCATTTTAGCGCGTTTGTTTGTCAAAAATCGACATAGCCGTAGTTGCTAACATGGCTGCCATGAAAGTCATGTCGTACTGTCAAAATTCTAAATATGACAAAATTATCATTAAACCCTAACATGCCACACATAATTTTATCGAACTTTGACATTTCGCCGTGTAACATTATCGTCCACCATTAGCGACGACGACAAATCATAAACAACATATTTAGAGCAAAAATATATGACTGAGTCGTGCCATATTTTATCCTAGGCTCTCAAAAAACAATAAAGTGTAAAAATATTGAAAAGAAAGTCCCCGTGGAACATTTTTTATCCATAACATATTTATTAATTTGAATTTTTGTGGGCAATATTAGATATACTCTTACTAATCTGTGGGCAATATCGAGTCAATCTGTCATTGTGTCAAGTTGATCATTTTGAGCCAAATCTGACATAAAATTGAGTGAATGGTTAGAAATTGACATATCTCGTTATCGTTGTGGATAAATTTGTCCAATGTGGTTGGCATGTTAGGGAATATGATAAAATAGCATTGATCGATTAATTTTGTCATGTCGATCGAAAGTAATAGTGTGTCATGCGTGTTAGGCCTACTGGAGTCTTAATACAATGTTGGCTGTATTTGCAGAACGTATACCTGCCTGTCATTAATTTGGTAAGATTGGCACCCGTCAAACATGTCAAACAACGTCAAACATAACCCATTCATTATTTTTATATTTTGAAATTTAAATACATGATGTTATGAGCAAAGTTGATATTATGTTGTCGATTCAAAAGTCTTGTTTTAATGCGTTCTTCAATTCGAGTGGAACCGAGACTACAAATACCGTCAAATGTTTGACAGAAAGTAAGAGGTCAACTTTTATAAGGGAAAATGGAATTGTCGTTTTACTCTATCTTTCTCGCAATTTTTCCTTATTTGCTCACCGTTTAGACCTACCCTGACCTACGACAAACATTTTAAAACCAAAATCAGCTCAATCGGCCCAGCCGTTCTGGAGTTTTAATCAGACTAACGAACATCAATTCATTTTTATTTATATAGATAATTTAAATCATTAATTGAATTTAACTTTTATTTCCTTTAAAGACCTTCTTTTCAAGCATGTATGGAATTAAGTTGAATTGAAAACAAATGAAATTAAATTGATGGATTGAATTGAATTGATTTAAATTGAATCCAATTAAGAACTCGCTATTGTCTTTTTTTTACGACTGTCGAACCATAAATGTAGTGGTATGTTTTTTTTTATTTATTTATTTATAAAAACCAAAATATAAGCCCTACAACAGTTATAGATTAAAAAATTTGTTCTAAATCTACTAAACATAGCTACAAAAAATAATAGAATAATAATGAGTAGGTACCTATTTCGCTTTGTATTTCCTATTTGGATTGAGAAACGATCATAGTAGTTTATATAAAATTTAGCTATTTAGTTGTACCAATAATGTACATAAATCGCGCATTGTGTTCTCATTAGCCATTGGCAAAGAGTAGCCTTGCCCAAATGATTTAATGATAGCACAGCACAACTACGTCATGTTAAGAACAAACCTAGTGCTAGGCGGACAATTATTATTACCTACTTAGGTATCAAGTATGCTTGTGTATTCTTAACCACTGAACACTATCAAGGAGTTGCCTTGACCAAATGGTCAGTTGGAAACTTAACACGATTTATTCAGGATAGTAGTGCTAAGCAGAATAGAATTCAATCCTTACACACTTCTCGATGTATAGAAAAATCGTTACGTTATTGAAACTATTTTATAAGCAACATTTTAATTCTCTAATCATATGAATCAAAAATAGTACGTACCCTTTGTAAGCTGCAGAATCCCACTTCTGACTTATCACGAGTCAAACACCATCACAATTTTATAAAGTTCTTTATTCGATCACCACACTTATCTTTTATACAAATCATTATTTCCAACCATAATAATTATAACAGCACTTCAACATAGGTTTCTGTTGTGTATGTAGGTATCTCCACATTGTATTGTGACAGCCGATGGTTGCGACCGACATTTATTCTGTCAATAAATCAGTGTGTCTACAGCAAGCAGTGGTTTCACTCGCGCCTCGCGTTTCTTGGCTACGAGTACCCACGAAATAAGAAAAAAAAAATGTCGCTCTTTGGAATACTCTCCAGCTTCGACCACACGCAACAAACATGGGCCACCTATAAAAGTCGCGTTACTCAGTGGTTTATAGCGAATGCCATCGATGCGAAAACAGATGGGGAAGGCGTGAAAAGGCGAGCAATATTGCTGAGCGCACTCGCCGATACTACCTACAAACTCACATCCGACTTAGCTTTACCGGAAAAGCTCGAGGAAGTTTCGTACGAGAAGATTTTGCAGCGCTTGGATAATCACTTTACGCCAAAAGTGAATGGTTTTAGTGAAAGGCATAAATTTTATGCAGCGGTTCAGGAGCCGGGGGAAACTCCATCACAATGGGCGGCGAGACTACGAGGGCTCACGGCTCATTGCAAATTCAGGAAAGTGGAGGAAGCTTTGCGAGACCGGTTCATCATGGGGATGTCAACGGGCCCAGAGAAAGAAAAATTGTTCGCGCAAGATGTGGATACGTTAGACCTGGCCAAGGCAGTGGAGTTAGATGAGAGCGTGCGCAGTGCACGGCTGGGAGCCGGCGCCGCGACCAATCCTACGTGTCAGCCAGAACAATTGTTCAAGATTAATTCACGGCCGAACAGTTCGTCGAAATCTCAGGCAGCTAGAGAAAAGTGTAGTGTTTGCGGTTATACAAATCATAAAGCGTCACAGTGCCGATTTTCAAATTATAAATGCAAAAAGTGTAACGCGAAGGGCCATTTGCGTAGAATGTGCAAAGTGAACTTAATTTCTGATGAGACGGGCGAAGACGACGACGACGGTAAGTTGTTTGTTATCCGTGCTCACAAGGGAGAACCTATGACAGAAAGTATTTTACTAAATGGTAAAAAGTTAAAATTCGAAATAGATAGCGGTTCTGCGGTAGCGGTGATGTCTGAAAAATTATTTTTGAGCCTTTTCAAAGATGTGCCATTATCATCGACTTGTAGCGACATCTATGATCTACCGATGTCATTTCATATCGTCGTAACACGCTGACTCGGCTCGACACGACTTGATGGCGCTGTTAGTCGATGTATGGAGACTGAACCGCGATATTAAAGATTTAGATCGGACATAACTACATATGAATAAACCAAGACGGTGAACATCGGACCTTGGTCCCCGGCCATAACACCCGGTCGGTAGGAAGCGCTTCCCTTTGCCTTCCTAACACAGTTGCGCCAAAGACTAATAAAAAACTGTATGCATATACAGGAGACCGTATAAACTGTGTTGGTGTAGCTAGGATGCCGGCTGTGTATTTAAATCGCACGCACACACTCGATGTGTATGTAGTCCGCGACGGTGGGCCGCCGCTTCTTGGGCGTGATGTCATATCAACATTTAATCTTCAGTTTAGCCCTTGTAATTATGTTAGCGAAACGAACAAATTCAGCCATACGTGAAACATTAAAGAATCGCTACCCTCAGGTGTTTTCGGACAAACTAGGAAAATTTAATAAGTACATAGTTTCACTACGTTTGAAAGACGATGCAAAACCAGTATTTTTTAAAGCGCGGCCTGTTGCGTTTGCGCTGCGAGACAAAGTAGGGAAAGAGATAGAACGATTAGTTGAGCTTGGAGTGCTCAAACAGGTTGACAGTGCTGAGTATGCATCACCTATTGTACCGGTGCTAAAGCGCAACGGCTCCGTTAGGGTGTGTGGGGACTACTCAGTCACTATCAACAAACAGCTGATTGATCTGATAGATCAATACCCTTTACCCACAATAAATGAATTATTTTCGAAATTACACGGAGATAAACACTTTTCAAAATTAGATTTATCTATGGCATATAACCAATTTGTACTCGATGAAGACTCTCAAAACATAACATGCATTAACACACATAAAGGTCTGTTCAAATATACGCGATTAGTGTTCGGATTAGCAAGCGCGCCGGCAATCTTTCAGCGTGCTATGGAAAACTTACTTTCAGGAATGGATGGTGTTATATGTCTATTGGATGATGTTTTGATTACAGCCCCTTACACTAAAATGCACTTAGAAAGATTATACGCTGTTTTAGATCGATTACAAAATGCAGGATTGATACTGCAAACGGAAAAGTGTGAATTTTTCAAAAACGAAATTAGTTACTTAGGATACACTAAAAATCAATACGGGCTGAAAAAATCACCGGACAAAATTAAGGCTATTGTGGACGCACCCGTACCTACAGATGTCAACAAGCTTCAATCATTTTTAGGATTAGTGAATTATTATAGAAATTTTGTGCCAGGAGCGTCCAGTATACTCAGCCCAATGTATGAATTATTGAAAAAAGGTGCTAAATGGCAGTGGACAGAAAGACACGAGAAAGCACTACAGACTATAAAAAGTATTCTAACTTCCGAACAAGTGCTCACATATTTTGACCTTAAAGCCAAGTTGATTCTTACGGTAGACGCTTCTCCTTCCGGACTCGGGGCCATTCTGTCCCAAGTAGGTACCGATGGGTTGGAAAGGCCTATTTCGTTTGCATCGCGAACACTTAATACAGCCGAAAAGCGTTATTCGCAAATCCAAAAAGAGGCCACGGCGATAATTTTCGGAGTTCGCAGATATCATCAATATTTGTATGGCAGATCGGGACCATTCATTCTACGAACCGATCATAAGCCCTTAATTTCAATTTTCGGTCCTTACAAAGGCGTGCCTGAAGTATCGGCAAATCGTTTACAAAGGTATGCTTTATTCTTGAGTGCGTATAACTACACAATTGAATATGTACGCAGCGGAGATAACAGCGCAGATTACCTGTCTCGCGCCAGTCTGCCCGAGCCACAGGCGGGAGCGGCCGGAACTGCGCCCGCGCATCGCGCCGACACCCTTCCCGCGGCCGACCGCGATCACGCGACCTATGTTAACTTTGTTATTGAAGGTGATATGCCAGTAACTTTAAGCGTTTTACGGACGAAACAGCAAATGACGATATTTTGTTGTTAGTTAAAAAATATGTTTTAAATGGCTGGCCTAATAAAGTCAAGGATCGCAAGTTACTTCCATATTATTTGTGTAGAACACAATTAGCGTTCGAGAATGGTTGCTTAATGAGAGGGCATAAAGTGGTAATACCAGTGAAGCTGCAGGAATCAGTCATTAAAGAACTACATGGTTCACACTTAGGTATAGTTAAAACAAAAGCTGAGGCGAGGTCACGGTTCTGGTTCCCAGGAGTAGATGCAGCGCTGGAAAAGATGGTAAGCTCTTGTGATGTGTGTACACAGTTAAGGCCGTCACCCGCTCGGGCTCCCCTTGCGCCGTGGAAATACCCATCAAAACCCTTTTGCAGACTACATATAGATTTTCTAGGACCGATAAAAGACCGTATGTATTTTGTTGTTGTGGATGCTCATACGAAATGGTTAGAAATATACGACATGGGTAACAACACAACAACTTCGTCAGTGGTAGAAAAATTGTACACTTTTATGTCAAGGTTTGGGTTACCGCACACAGTGGTCAGTGATAATGGCACAGCGTTTACCTCTGAGGAATATAGACATTTTTGTTCTCTTAATGGCATTTTGCATATGACCTCCCCGGCCTACCATCCGTCTAGCAATGGCCAAGCAGAAATATTTGTTAAAATAGCAAAAAAAGGCATAAAATCGGTTTTGTTAACGGCAAATAATGCAAAAGATTCGAAACTTAAGCTACTAAAGTTTTTGTCCGACTATAGGAATTCCGTGCATTCTGTCACAGGTGTTTCCCCAGCCGAGTTAGTATACGGGCGCAAACTTAGATCACGACTCGATTTATTTAAGCCACCTGAGTTGTCTACTTCGCCCACCTCAATAGAAAATACTGTAATTGAGAAACAGTGTTTACAGAGTAAAAACTATGGCGGCAAAAATAAACAATGTTGTTCACCTGGTGATACAGTTATATATAAGAAACATTTTGATAATAAATATTTTAGCTGGTGTAAAGGAACTGTTACTAGAAAACTAGGCAAAGTGTTATACATATTAAAAGATATTTCTTCTGGTATCACTGTAAAAAAACATAAAAATCAGATCATGATGTTCAAAGGCAACCTTGGGCAACCGAATCAGAGCTTCGGTGCTTATGATGTAGTTGCGCCGTCTATTCCGTCCCCTCGGGCGCAATCTCCAGAAGTCCAGGAACCACAACAGCCACCACCAGTGGAAGGGGAGAGGATAGATGGAGAATTGACGTCGAATACTACTAATGAGACGCAATCAGTAGTTGATAGTAACCAGCCCGATTCAAGAAACCCAACAAGGTTGTTGAGAAATATACCCCGTGTCGATTACAAACCATATTTGTAATATTGTTTAGTTAATATTCTTTTAGATATAGTGCTTACATTATTCTGTACTATGAGGGAGGAGATGTTGTGTATGTAGGTATCTCCACATTGTATTGTGACAGCCGATGGTTGCGACCGACATTTATTCTGTCAATAAATCAGTGTGTCTACAGCAAGCAGTGGTTTCACTCGCGTCTCGCGTTCCTTACTAACAGTTTCTTTCCACAACCTTTCGCTTCGGCGGTTAGCACCAAAGAATATATATACTCAAAAAGAGAAGAAGCACCACTAGGAATAAAAAAAAATACCCCTACGTTAAACTGTCAATTTTAATTTCTGCGAAGTAGGGACAGAGTGCGCCACTGTCGCAATGTAATCATTTGGCGGGAAATTTGAAAATCTACCATTCTGTTTGTGGCGGGAAAATTTAAAAAATTGAATCTGTGCAGCGGTGGGGTTCTTTCTTATTCAAAGTTTTTTTTTCAATCATTCATTCATTTTATTTCGAGCAAGTTTAGATGCAATAAATTACGAAGTTTTGAGGAAACGTCTATTTATTAATTTATGATTGAAGCCAAAATGCACAAACTTGCTCGAAACAAAACGAATGAACATTTACACGACTGCAAAAAATAAAACAATTATAAAGATTTTTATTTTTATTTTTAGATAACCTCCATCCACAGACCTAATGATACCTAGTCACGTAATAATGCGAACTTTTACTAACCTCCGGTACATATGTGACATAGTAAACGAAATAAATAACACACAGATCAGGGTACTTAAAACTATTGAAGTCCTTTCTCATAATGTGTCTCAGTAAAACTGGCACAAAAGTAGTCACTCACAAGTTCACAACACAACACCGTATGGTAAGTACATGAGCCTTGAATCACCCAAAGAAGCAATACGGAGGAGACGCAGGTCTTCAAATTTGGTTGAAATGAAAAACTTTGGGGAAATTTGTAATGAAATTGAGAGAAAACAGAGCAAGCATGAAAAACGGCAAAACTTTCTCACAACTGTTTTTATTCAAAACAAATGTCACATTTGAATTACCTAAAGATGTTGCCAGTTACAACTAGGAAATTCTACTTAAACGTCTACCAAATATTTTATTGTACGAAAAGGCATAACGTTAATTGTTGTTTTTGCAAAATTATTGTGTGATCTTTATTAATCACTGTAAAACTTAGGCAGTTCGTTGAAAATTTTCACAGTCTTAATGATTTTTGAGTAATTTAAGTTATTATGAATCTACCATGCATTTAATTCGTACAAATAGTGGCCACACTTAAACTAGATCAACTACTATAATTTTGTCTATGTGTGCGTGAGCTCTCACCGACACGAAAGTGATCACCCCCTGGTTAGCACTAGACTGCCTCGCTTTCCGAGTGCGCCTCGCAAGTAAGAAAGTAGGAGGAGAAGGGGCAGCCTGTGTTGCCACTTTATAAACAACGATAACGGTATTTGGTAAAGTAACAGTACTCATTTTTATACAAATATTAATAACGTTAACTGTTATTGCATTGAGTTAATATTACTACAGGTCTAACTGATTAAATCTAAATACAAAAATCATCACACAACCAACATCTCATACTGCAAGATCTCAAGACACTGTAAGCTCTTTCTGCGTGGATAGGTACATCAATTAATATTAATGAGTGACGGTAGTTTTAATTTAATTTTTCATAACTATGTAATGACAAATAACACCTTAGTCTGCCTGTGACCACGGATGCTGTAAAGCATTCGAAACGTCAGGCTTAAATAAAAATAAACGTTCGCGAAATCAATCCGTAAAATTGTGTTTTATTGATATGCACTTGTTGATAAATTGTAGATTGTTATACAAGGGGAGAAAGCGACCCATTTCGCTCGAGATGTTTCACGAAGTGAGAGCGCCAATAATTCGAGAGTGAAATGGTGCTTTAACCCGAGTTAAACATACTATTTTTCATTTCGACTGTGAGGAAAAACATTAAATTTATAATAGTGGTTGTAGATGTCATGGTCAGGTATTATGTAATACAGCGAGAAAGCAAAACTCAAGTTCTTGCACAAAAAGACAGTTAATTTACAGTTCTGCAAACATCTAACATGATGAGAAAGAATAACGACATGAATACATGAAAACAGTACGAAAAAGCAGACGATACGAAATAATTAAAATCCTTGTAAAAAATATCGATCGAGTTTTCCCCACAGATAAAAATTGTCAAAATTTAAAAAAGTAGGCATAGAGTTCAAAAAGAAAAAATGACACTTCACACTGACAATTAAAAAAAAAAGTGTCATCTTGGTATTATGGCGGGAAGCCGAATATTTTAATCACAGATTAGTAAATGCATTTTTTAATTATTGATTAAATCAATTGAATATTTTTTATATCAACGATCATAATAAACATGTTTTTCAATGTATAGCTAAGCAAAAATGTTTATCATTTTTATAATATGATGTGACTCAATTATCTTTGATCCAAGCTTTGACTGCATGCCTTGACTCTATACCATGCCAATTAAAACTAAATTACTTTCCACCCTAGGGATGGATAAGCTATTTTCCACCCGGCTATCTACACAGGAAAGTGCTATTTTCCGAACAGGAGAGATGAAATAGTAGATTGTTATACAAGGGGAGAAAGCGACCCATTTCACTCGAGATGTTTCTGGCGCTCGAACGAAGTGAGAGCGCCAATAATTCGAGAGTGAAATGGTGCTTTCACCCGAATTAAACATACTATTTTTCATTTCGACTTTGAGGAAAAACATTAAATTTACAATAGTGGTTGTAGGTGTCATTGTCAGGTATTATGTAGTACAGCGAGAAAGGAAAACTCAAGTTTTTGCACAAAAAGACAGTTAATTTACAGTTCTCCAAACATCTTACATGATTAGAAAGAATAACGACACGAATACATGAAAACAGTACGAAAAAGCAGACGATACGAAATAATTAAAATCCTTCTAAAAATATCGATCGAATTTTCCCCACAGATAATAATTGTCAAAATTTAAAAAAGTAGGCATAGACTTCAAAAAGAAAAAATGACACTGTCAATGTAAAAAAAAGTGTCATCTTGATATTATGGCGGGAAGCCGAATATTTTAATCACAGATTAGTAAATGTATATTTTAATTAAAGATTGAATCAATTTAATATTTTTTTTATCAACGATCCTAATTAACACGTTTTTCAATGTATACCTAAGCAAAAATGTTTATTATTTTTATAATATGATGTGACTCAATTATCTTTGATCCAAGCTTTGACTGCATGCCTTGACTCTATACCATGCCAATTAAAACTAAATTACTTTCCACCCTAGGGATGGATAAGCTATTTTCCACCCGGCTATCTACACAGGAAAGTGCTATTTTCCGAACAGGAGAGATGAAAACAATTTTTGCACACATTATTCATATTCGCAACCTTTGTGTTGCGTGTGTCAACATCTAATGCACGAAATGATTGGCAAGTAAATAGGTGCTGATCTTGTTAACACAGTGGGCATGTAAGTTTCCGAGAACCACTCGTATTGTTTTCGGCAACTATTGCAAATGACCTTGATTTTTGAGTGGGTGTTCATTACAATAATTTGATTGAAACCTGTGTTGCCATCCTAATCTTGCGGCGCGCGCTCCTACGCACATCATTTTGAGTACTTACAACCCCGTAAAGTAGTTGCTTTCGAGACGTTGTGCCCATGACACTGAACTAACCTACCAGGGCTCAATTTTCGCGTGTGCTTTCCCTTAAACTTATCTGAAGACCTGTGTGACTGTGCCTGTGTCCTCGGTGATCACTTGCAACCTGGAAACCATCTACTGGCGGATAATAGGTGAGTCCTGACAGACAAAACCTCCCTTATATTTTTTACCCATCACGTTGAATCCACTGCCGATCTCGAACATCTTTTGGTAGCAGAGCGTAGTTTATTTTGGACCTTTGCCTAAATAATTATTTTAAAATTAACGTAATTAATAAGCTTCCACCCTTTACATAAAACGTCTCATTCTATCATAGTAATTATTGTGAAATCTGCATTCCCCCTTTGCACGCGGTAGCCATCTTAGTTCCATTCATTTCTAGTAGTTACATAATGACGATAAATAAATAAATATCCAAATTCATCATTGTGTTACGGGGTGCGCGAGCGCATTTTAATTACTTGCATTCCTGCCTATTGTTGTGCTATTGATAACGTTCGCCGTCCCTCCGCCACGTGTGTGTTTATACGAGCTATTTACGAGTTACGATTATTCCTTACCTATTTTATTCATTACACCTTCACCGAGCCGTCCTGCATTCCTTTGCCTTTTTGAAAATTACGTGTTGATTAATTACCATTGATTTAAGTGTAAGTAAGTACATATACCTACTTCAAACATGCCTGATTCTGAATCGGGTAACGAGACCGTGAGGGCCCTACTTTACACGGACACGGCTGAATACCATGAGGCTATAGGTGAAATTCGTTATGTGAGTGATTGGGTTGATGATTCCCATCGCGTCCTTGAGACCTTCTCCGTTAATCGCATGCGTGCGCGTCTTTCTGACCTCCCACTTATGTGTGATAAGTTTAGAGCTGCCTGTTCTAAGTTGTTAGGAAACCTTGACCCTGCTATTTATGAACAAGAATATGTTCAAATTAAAACCGAGATGCGCGTTGTGAGGGACAAGGTAGATGACCTTAAAATAAGATTGGAGGAAATAAAACCCCACCAGTTCGAGTCTCCCCGTACTAGTACCCCCTTGAAGGAAAATAAGTCCATGATTGTTGACACCCCGGCTAGTAAATTACCTGACCTACCTATACCTAGATTTGACGGCCGTCCCGACGGATGGATTAGTTTTATAGACCAGTTTGATAGTGTGGTCGACAATCAGCCGACTTTGACCCCTACCTTAAAGCTTCATTATTACCTAGTCGGTGCCTTGTCTGATGAGCCCCGTAGGTTGATTCAGCACCTTAAGATTGAAGCGGGCAATTATACTGTGGCTCGTGACCTTCTCAAGCGTAGGTATCACAACCTTCGCGTCCTGGCAGATACGCATATCGCGCAGATAATGATGCTACCTAATATTTCACCTAAGTTGTTCGGCTTACGTGTCTCGTTTCTTAACCCTCTTCTCTCAACTTACCGTTGTTTAGAACGATTAGACCTGCCTGTTAATCATTGGTCATATTTACTGGTACACCTATGCCTTGCGAAGTTGCCTTCTGAATTAAAATCCCGTTTTGAGCGTCGTTTTGGTGATGACCCTAATAAACTTCCAACCTTTGATCAACTTATTACCTTCTTAGAGGATGAATGTAGGCATCACGACAATGTAGGTAGTGCTTCGGTCGTCGACACTACTGCCTCACTTAGTACGAGCTCCACTCGATTCCCGAAATCTAACGCGCGGTCTCCGCCTCCTACGAAGACATTTGTTACGTTTGCACCCACACCGAAGTGTCACGTTTGTAATAGTACGTCGCATTACGTACGCGAATGCCCCGAGTTTGTTCGCCTTCCTACACGTCAACGTGTCAATGTAGTTAAAGAGGCCCGTTTGTGTTATCGATGCCTAGATAAACACTCCATCTCTCAATGCAAGCGACATTATCGCTGCAATACCTGCCGTCGTTCTAGTCATCATACGTTGCTGTGTTATGCCGATGACGCCCCCGTGAAGCATCAGCATGAACGCTCCTACCGCGACGTCGCAGCCTTACCTTCAAACTCGCCGAGGACGTCCCCACCGCGTGGCCTGACGGAACGTACTTTCCCACGCACTAGAGCCTATAACAGCTTTTCACCTCGTAATTCCCACAGAGCTTCACCCCCGCGTTCGGGCGGGCGATTTTCGCCTGTACCAAATAGTGATCGTGTTTATCACGCTCCTCCTCCAAGATCTCAGGATGATCGTGCCTTCCATTCAAAGCCAAACGATTCTTCACAATTCTGACTAGATAGCCCTCCTGTACCTGCCCTTACTTCAGTATCACGCAATTCTCTTGTTCTTTTACCTACGGCCTTAATTCACGTTAAAACTTCGTCTGGATATTACGCAGAAGCCCGTGCCTTATTAGATACCGGCGCCCAAGGCTGCCTCCTTACTACAGAGTTTGTTACGGACCAAATGAACTTACCTATCACTCCTTCACATGTGCCCGTTCGTGGAATAGGTAATATACAGTCAGTCCATTCCCATGGAACTGTATCGCTTTCTTTTAAACCTGTCAATTCTACCCTACCTGTGATATCGACTACCGCCATAGTTGTCGACGTGATTGCTGGGTCCCTCCCGGAAGTAGATGTACCTAAAAGTGTTGTTACCCCTACCAAGCATCTACCACTTGCTGACCCCCTGTTCCATAAACCTGGTCCTATAAGTGTACTACTTGGAGCTGACATCATTGGCCGCCTGTTGAAGCCTCAGTTGTTTGTTTTACCTGATGGCCTTACTGCCATATTGACAATCTTTGGGTTCGTCTTGTCAGGCCCTGTTCCTGGACGTCTTTCTGAAATGGAACCTCCTATGACTGGAGTCTCATTGTCCCAAATAGTGGAAAGGTTCTGGAAGATTGAAGAGGCCCCCCAGCTGTCTAATTCAAACCCTTTGGACTTAGAATGTGAGACATTCTTCAAAGCAACCACCACTCGTGAAAATGATGGACGTTTTATGATTAGGCTCCCCTTTTTACAAGATCGTCCACTCTTCAGTGATTCTAAGGCCAATGCCGTTAAGCGATTTGGAAGCCTTGAAAGGCGTTTGCAAGGTAATCCTCATTTTCGTGAAAAATACATACCCTTTATGCGTGAATATATTGAGTTGAATCACATGTCCCTTTCGTCATATGATCCCACCCGGGAACATTATTTCATTCCCCACCATGGAGTTTTTAAGAGCGCTGGTGGTAAAATACGAGTCGTTTTCGATGGGAGTAGCCCGACATCCAATAAAGTGTCCTTAAATCAATGTTTACACACTGGCCCTAAACTTCAGCGAGATATCTCCCATATCCTTACGAATTTCCGTATGCACGAAGTAGTGTTTGTTGCCGACATTCGTATGATGTTCCGCATGACCTGGGTACACCCCGAGGATAGAAGGTACCAACTGGTACTTTGGCGCGAGGACCCTTCTCATCCTCTCCTCACATACGAACTTAACACCAATACGTATGGCCTTCGCTCTAGTCCTTATATTGCGATTCGGGTACTTCTTGAACTTGCAGAACAAGAGCGGTTGAACTTTCCCCGAGCTGCTGAAGTTATTGAAAGGGATATTTACGTTGATGACTGTCTTAGTGGAGCAGCGTGTATTTCTTCTGCACGGTCCTTAAAATCAGAGCTTGAAGGGATCATGGCCGCTGGTGGGTATGAGCTTCGTAAGTGGATATCTAATAGACCCGAACTCTTGGATGATATGCCCCTAGACCATTTACAACTTCCTCACTCAATCGTAGATCAGGGTAATCCGCAGACTATCGCAGTGTTAGGTGTTCAGTACAACCCTGTGAGCGACTCATTTACCTATAAATGTTCCTATGATGCCTGTGATACAGTGATTACAAAGAGAAAGGTATTATCTGTGATTGCCCGAATTTATGATCCCTGTGGCTGGATATCTCCAGTCGTGTTTAAGCCCAAAGAGTTTATCCAACGTTTGTGGCTATCTGGCCTTTCCTGGGATGATCCCCTTACGGAGCCCCTCGCTTTAGAGTGGGCTACCTTTATTCAAGATATGACTAAAGTGAGCGAAGTGGCTATTCCTCGTCATATACTTTCTAGCGGTTCCTCCTCCTTATCGCTGCATGGTTTTTGCGATGCCTCCGAGTTAGGTTATGCTGCGGCCGTTTATTTACGCGCAGAACATACGTCTGGTAATTGCTCCGTCCATCTTGTTATGGCCAAGTCAAAGGTTGCACCCGTTAGGACCCGTTTAACGATTCCCAAGTTGGAATTGTTAGGAGCTACCCTCCTCTCTAAATTATTACATCACGTCGCTCTTTGTCTGCAAAGGACGTCTTGGACGGATAGCAAAATTGTTTTGTGTTGGTTGAAAACACCTCCCCACCTTCTTCAGACTTTTGAGGCAAATCGTGTTTCCCAAATTATTAATTCTCCAACATCTAGTCATTGGAGACATATTCCTGGCTATATGAACCCTAGCGACTGTGCATCAAGAGGCATGCCCGTCTCTAAATTGGTAGACCACACTCTTTGGTTTTCTCCTTCGTGGTTGACCGAGTCTCCTAATCAGTGGCCCGTGACTGCGGAACCTACCTCGAATAATGACCTCCCGGGACTACGTTGTTTAGTAGTATCTGCTGAAGTTTCTCCTCCGGACCCTTCCTTTTTATTAGAGCGGTATAGCTCATTGAACAAGTTGATAAATGTAACTTGTTACCTAAGGCGGTTTTTATACCCTAAAACTTACTCCTCATTCCTGAGTAATGAAGAGCGTAGAGAATCTATTATATATTTAGTGAAAATTGTTCAATTTACCTGCTTCAGTGATGAACTAGACCGTTTGAAGAGGGGTGATACAATCACCAACTCCCTCAGGAAATTAAGCCTGTTTTTAGATGACAGAGGCCTAATACGAGTGGGTGGCCGTTTACGGCACTCTGACCTTCCTTATGACGCTAGACACCCCCTGCTTCTGCCTAAAAATGGTAATTTCGTGAATATTTTAATCTCCCATTACCATCGTGAAAATGCTCACGCAGGTGCGAATGCCCTTCTAGCTATTTTAAACAGAGAATTCTGGATCCTGTCTGCCCGCCGCGCTATTCAACATGTGATTTTTAAATGCCTTTCTTGTTATCGACTTAAAACGGCTGTCTCCCAGCCTCCTATGGGTGACCTTCCTAAGGACCGTGTCACCGCGGCTAGGCCATTTGATGGTGTAGGCACTGACTTCGCGGGCCCCTTCTACACCAAAGTTCAGGCCTATAGAAATAAAAGGTTGGTTAAGAGTTACCTTTGTGTATTTGTTTGCCTCTCCACCAAGGCAGTCCACCTTGAGGTCGTGTCGGACCTAAGTACCGAAGCCTTTGTTGCCGCCTTTTCCCGATTCGTTTCACGTCGTGGTTTACCTCGCCTTATCCGCTCGGACTGTGGCCGAAATTATATCGGTGCACGTAATTACTTACAGGAGTTAGAGTCCTTCTTGTCTCAAAATCAAGCTACTATTGGTTCCGAGCTTTCCATGCGCAATATTAACTGGGTTTTCAACCCCCCTGTCTGCCCCCACTGGGGAGGCCTTTTCGAAGCTGCTGTGAAATCGGCAAAATCCCACCTCAAACGCGTGATAGGAGAAACCCCTCTTACCTTTGAGGAATTAACAACTGTTTTTACCAAAATAGAAGCAGTTTTAAACTCGCGGCCTCTGTGTCCACTTTCTCCAGATCCTAACGATGTCAAAGTATTAACGCCCGGACATTTTTTGATAAGTCAGCCTTTAACCGCTTTACCTGTGTAGGAGTTCAGAGTTATTTTAAGGAATGAAACGACTATTCTCATTTTAACAAACATTTATTAATTTATCACACTGTTTTTAAGCCTTTTGGCCGTTTAATAAACATATTTCACAAAGAAGCAACATTGGAAAATAATAACTGACCTGTACTTGCTGCAACAGAATATCACCATTATTGTACGCTGGTTTTCGCACTGACTTTGTTTAGACGTCCGCTCGGCACGAGAGCTGAGTAAAGACTGCCCGTCTTGCGATTGAGCGCGTCACCATGAGTGAATGAAATGAACGAATGAACTTACTCTATGAATAATTATGATAAATATTGATTGAGTTGACGTTATTTCCGTTAGTCATTGCGCATCTTATTTATTTATTTTAATGTTACGTATCGTTTATTATTAAGTCAACTATTTAGATGGTATTATCCTTACAGCTCGGCCATCCTGCTAGAGCAAGTCCCTTTGCGCATAATATATTATTGTTAATATAGTGTATAGAGTTATCTAACTAAAATGATAATAAATTATGCAATTCTTTTTTTGACAGCATTTGAATACAACATTGTTAATACCCAATAACATTTCATAATACCTAGACAATTTAGTGAACAAACAAGACAATAGTCTTACAAATCAATTACAAATCGTATAACTTAAAACTAAAAAGTTTGGCTTACATTCTTAAAGATGAAACAATAAAATATGATACTGAGAGTGTTGAGAAACCTTCTGAACCATTTGGCTTACATGTCTGACGATTATGTTATAGTGTTTTACATAATAATATACATATTTGACGGATTTATTTATAAAGTAAATATTTTCCATTTACATACCTACTATACTACTAATATTATAAACGGGAAAGTTTGTGAGGATGGATTTGTGTTTGGTACTTCTTCACGCAAAAAGTACTGAATTGTTTTTGATAAAACTTGACAAAATATAATACATTGGAATAACATATTGGCTATATTTCATAAGGATATACATTTTCATAGTGAAGATACGACGATGAATGTTAATGAAGTCGGATAAATATGTAATTTTCGAGCTATTTTTGCGTACGCTACAAAAACTGTAAGAGTTATATCAATATAATGTATGGAACAAATGTTTGCCTTAAAAAGTTGTACAGAAAAATCCGCGACAGCATATACCTATCTTTTAAGGTTTGGTCTCTATAACCTTTATTACAGTAATAAAAAATGATTTATGGCAATGCATTACTTTTCATGGTATTTTCCTAAACATATTATTAATCCTTATCCAAATAAATACTTTATTCGTCACAAGTATTCAATTTTAATCATGTTTGCTCTTGAAACCATTGAATTCCAACAATTATGCTAAGAGATCTCTTAGTGTTAAAATACCATGCGCTCATGGACGGAGCGACACGCAACGCCGGCGTGTGTTGATGGATTCAATAATAGGGATGCTATTTTTTCCTATAGTAGTTGACTTTTAAAAACGCCCTTATCACCCTAAGACCACTGTTGTTCATTGTCTGCTTAGTTAGACTAGGTACATAACAAAGGAAATACAAGAACCCGCTCCCGGGCAGCAGGATTCATACGGCGAGACAATTGCATTATTTTATGGAAATATGCACGAATTACAGGAAGTTTTTGATCAATGGGTCGCTCAAATTTAAAAAAAAAACATGGACCCGTATCAGTTGTAACAAAACTGAGTATGGAGCGTGGAGCGTAACTTTTGGCAATGCGGGTTTGAGCTGCAACACATTCTTTTAAAACACCTCACTGCCTTACTTATGTGGACCGCCTTAAATATCTCGAGTCGATGATAACAACGAACGCTTAGGTATATTGAAAATGATGTTAGCTATCCCACAGATACCGCTTGATTTTAATAGAAGTCACCAGGCATCTTCTGCGATCCTTTAAAGCTATTTAAACTAAGAGAGGAGGTGTCAACGTCGGTAAAGCCGGCTATGATATAATGGCGTTGAATTTTTGGCTTTTAAGAATAAGCTTATGAGCAACAAAATAAAGACCAACGAGAGACAAAAATGCCCAGATAGTCATATAATTTACAAAGAGTCTATCATGAGATTGCTCAAAGTTGCCCCTTTTGTAGTAAAAGTTAAAACAAGTCGCTGGCAATGGGTCAGCGATAAATAATGGGTACTACGAACGAAGAACCACGGCGTCAGTGACCTGCATTACAGCGGCATATCGTAGACACAGCACTGAGCACTCGCACCAGGAGCACACAACCAAGCTACACAAGATTTTAACATAGATACAAAATCGTTATACTGGTAGGTCCACACCACCTGCTACCCTGGGTAACCTGGGAGCAGCTCTTCTATCATCATCCTTATTATTACTAACCGGGCCAGAAGACCACCCTGGTCAACGAATGAGCTGTTTTACAGCAGAACACATCTGTGTGGCGCATAAGGACTGAAAATGATGAGTTAACTTAAAATAACACGACAAGCGACACGTTTGGTGCAGTTGTTAGCGCTCCTGACCACTGAACCAGCGGTCGCGGGTTCGAATCTCGCAAGGGGTAAGTGTTAAGGTACCTAAGTCATTGATGGTATATGTATTTAAGCATTTATGGTTTAGGCACGAATCCCTATCCCTGTATATCCTTTAAGTATCCCTGCTTGTTACAATTGTAGTAAATAATCTTCACAAAATTATCAGGGCGGTCTCTAGTGACCGGTTGTTTACTAACTACCCTTTTATCCCGCACTTAGTCAGTATAATATTTATCTTCTCTTCATAGTTATAATTTAAATTGATTTATTTTATTTTAATGAAGTAAAAGTATTTTTTTTAATACTTATTTTCGACCGAATAAATGTTTTATTGAGTTTAATTGTAGATTATGTGTAAAATTGCAAGTGAATAAATAAGGCTTTATTATCATCATTATAACGGTTAACCCTCATTATTAGCTAACCTAGTCGTTAACAGTTCTGCATAATCTTCGCGACAAGGAATTGATTCAACTTCATTTTCCACTTATTCCATGCGTAGAGGACTGTACTGAGGCCTTGGTACCAAGATTTCGTAATACCAGTGAGCCTAGGAAGACAAAGGTGAACGATTTCTTTTTCCTTCCAACCATAGATCTCAGTACAATCCTCCACATTAATAAGAAATGTAAGAATAGTCTGGTCTTTTGAAGCAGGGTAAAATTCGGGAACCGCGTCATATCTTTTGAATCCGCTGGGGCAACGCTCTCGTCTTGAACTTTCGTACATCCTACGGCGCTTACATCAATTAAGCAGCATTCACTTACATTATGATAATCAGCGGTATCGCTTTGAATAGTTACCCATAGAACATTGCCGCCGAGACTCCTCGCCGCTATGGCGTTGTCTCGTCGACTCCCTGCTCGGTGTCGTCGTAAATAGTTACCCATTGAGCATTGCCGCCGAGACTCCCCGCCATTATGGCATTGCCTCGACAACTCCCTGCTCGGTATTGCCGTAAAAATAGTTGCACATCGAATTTACAACAAAATTAAAACAATTAGAAACATGAATAACATTAATATATATAAATCTAGATTCCAAAAATATGTACTTGATAAATGTTTTTAAGTATTAATGATTTGTTTTTGAAGGATAGATTTTTGACTGTAGAGGTATTTTTGTAATCGATTAACTGTACCTTGAGTTTATGGACTTGTATTTTTATCATTGTTCGCCCATTTGCTATAGAGGTAGGACACCGCCAGTAACTTTATTTGTGTTCCACAATAAAGATTTAAATGATTACCTATATGAAAAGAAATGCATATAACAAGAGTATAGCTTTGTGTAACTTGCTACCCGAAGAAATAAAAACACTTCAAGGGCCAATATTTAAGAGGAAACTAACTGGCTTTGACAAACGTTTTTATAGTTATAATGAATATTCTAATTGGCGACAACAGACAAATATTTAATTTAATTTAAACTACGTACTATTATCCATAAATAATGTAACTTAATCAAAACGATTTCAATTGACATCAGTAAATATTATTTATATGTTTTGTAATAACTGAATAATTGAATTTTGCACGTCTGCGAGCAGACTGAACACATGTGCTACCTACTTTCAAATGTCACCTTTAATTTCTGTGTTATTGGCAAATAAACGCTTGAGTTTGAGTTTACGAGCATTGCCATCGAGACTCCCCGCCATTACAGCGTGGCCTCGAAGACTCCCTGCTCGTGATTTACGTGCACACGTGAATGCCCTGAATTACGGTGATCCTGAGGGCAATTGCTAAAGTAGTTGCGGCTTTGCCTACCTTTCAGGCTCCCTCACTACGGCAAACAGGCTGAATGCAGCGACATTTGCTCACGATTGTCACCTGGGTTAACTCCGCCAGCGCCGCCATTAGCCTCGTTACCGCTGACATCGACTTTGCGCGCAGTGGATTCGTCCATTTCATTTAAACGCTCCGTTAGGCACTGAAACTTGTACATAGAAGGCATTATGTACTGATATTACAAATTTACATTAAAACAAAACAAGACTTACTCTGCACATCATATAATAGAACACACATGACGTTTACCAGGGAAGAATGTCAGGTCTATTTTTTCTGATTTAAATAAATGATTCGGCCAAAGCCATTTATCATCCCATAACACCAATTATTATAGCTCAATAGTAATTGAATGTAAAGAAGTCGAATCCAAATATGAAAAATATAAATTACAGTACTATCAACGACATTATCTCCCGTCTTTATAATAACAACTTGATAGTTGTTCTTGCAAAATCATAATAATGAATACTAGTCGATGCATCGCTGTACTGACTTAAAATCTACCACCAGAGTATAACAAAATCGAAGAGGCAGCTTCTACAAAATTTCTTTGATTACCTATATTATTATTACGGCTCTCACGTGAAGAGCACACAAAGTAGGGCAATTAAGTCTTAAACTGACCAAATTAGCCATTTACTGCTTGAAGCTTGACTGCGTATCACGGATAAGCTTCCACGACTTTCAGATGTGGCATTATTTTTTTTTTGGGGCAACTCTCGACCGATATCGACAAAATTTTCTTTCTCATTGTTCGGTTTTTGAAGGGTCATTTTTCCTTTAATGAATCCTGAACTATTTAAACAGAATGAAGCATTAATAATCGTAGTCCGAGGCGAAGGGATCGGCTGCTTAAACCTGAAGCCCACACTTCACTAATTAATAACCATTTATTTATATTTTTATTTATATTTTATTTATATATATATTTATATTTATTCCAGAGGAAATCAAGTGACCTTAATATATTTAACCTCGCTATTGTTTGACTATTAAATCACTATTGTGCAATTGACTAGATAGTAGTTAACTTTTATTATCTGTACGCCGGTAGGCAAGACATAAGTACAACGATACATATTTTCTGCATGTAAATTTATGATGCAAGTCTAACAAATATAATTCTTTACCTTTATATAATATGGTAAGTTGCTTTCGTACGTCAGGAATTATGATTTACGTACGCAAAAACACTAATCTGTTGATCTACGACAGAAGCAGAATACGGGCATGATACTTGACTACACGTACTCCTAGTATTAATGGGAAAAATTTAATTAATTTAGCCGAATAATTATAATGGCTTATTACCTGTAATAGTTTGCGGCGAAGGAGTTTTAAAATACACCCTGCTCCTTATCGTTATTACCAATACCAATGTGAATTTCTAAGAAGATTGCAGAAATACTTTACGATTGTTAGGATTAAAAGGGATGTCTTTATAAAGGTTATTTTGAGCAAATTAACAATGTCTGTAGTGTTGTTTGTTTTATTCTGAATTAATCAAAGAATGTTAAAATATACACTGTACATTGATGCCATGATCAATACAAATACGTATTGCTGACTACACTCTCAAAATGCCTTACGATTGTTAGGATAAAAGGAGATGTGTTCTCAAGGGTAGTCCCAAGTACCATGTGCGGTACGGTTTTATTTAATAGTAGTTTTATTTATTAGTAGTTTTAATCGGTCAGGTATCAAAGGAATGCTGAGAGTCGCATAACAATGGAATTTTTATTGTGTCTCGTTTACACATACTTGACGAGTTAAGAGAAAAATAATAATTTAGCAAAATGCAGTATCACTAATAGAAAAGGTCCGCAACCAAGGAACTTTAAAATACGCATTGGTCATAGAGTCTGTGATCAATGCAGCCGTATATTGTTGGTCAGATAGCAAAAATACTTCGTGATCGCATAGGTATTATTGGATGTCTCATTATGGTAATCCCAATATGTGCTTATGTGATAGCTCAATGAGCAGCTTTTCCCCATCATTCCATGTCTCTCACTAGACGGCATTAGTGCAGTATATAGAAACCTTTTTTTCATTTTATTTTTGTAGGCACACAAAGTGAAATATTTTGAATTACGTTAGTAAACCTTAAGATTTAATCAAGATACTTAATATTTGTCATTTTTAAAGTCCACGCTTTGCTATGAGGACACTATATTTTTTTGTTTTACTTTGAATTACTTACTTTAGCGAAAAACAAAGACACTATGATATATGTTTCCTATAGTTACTCCGGCGCCAGCTCAAAAAAACTGCTCATTGCCGTGATAAAATTTAAAACGGTACAAGTTAAAAAGGTTTTGGATCTTAGTTCCGTTAAAACCTTGTTGAAACTATTATTATCCAATAAAACAACATAATTTATATCGTCTGAACTCCTTACATTGATTTGACAAAAAAAAATGCTTAAAAACAGTGTTCGACTTATGTGGGCGGGATAAGCAAGCAGACATTAAGACTGCTCACCTATCCCACTTCTGAACTGTAGGAGTTCAGAGTTATTTTAAGGAATGAAACGACTATTCTCATTTTAACAAACATTTATTAATTTATCACACTGTTTTTAAGCCTTTTGGCCGTTTAATAAACATATTTCACAAAGAAGCAACATTGGAAAATAATAACTGACCTGTACTTGCTGCAACAGAATATCACCATTATTGTACGCTGGTTTTCGCACTGACTTTGTTTAGACGTCCGCTCGGCACGAGAGCTGAGTAAAGACTGCCCGTCTTGCGATTGAGCGCGTCACCATGAGTGAATGAAATGAACGAATGAACTTACTCTATGAATAATTATGATAAATATTGATTGAGTTGACGTTATTTCCGTTAGTCATTGCGCATCTTATTTATTTATTTTAATGTTACGTATCGTTTATTATTAAGTCAACTATTTAGATGGTATTATCCTTACACCTGAGTACCCTTATGAGAATGTTAAGCTTCATCGCCTCACACGGTTTCAGCTGATCCAACAACTTACGCAGCACTTTTGGTCTCGTTGGCATTTAGAGTACTTAAATACCTTACAGGCAAGGAATAAATGGACGTCTCCTTGTAATCCTCCCCAAGTTGGCGAACTAGTTCTAATAAAGGACGACAACCTCCCACCTTTGCAATGGCGCCGTGGTCGCATTGCTCATTTATACCCTGGCCAAGACAAAGTTGTTCGCGTCGTTGATGTGAAAACTCCCACAGGTATCCTTAAGAGATCTGTGACGAAGCTGGTTCGTCTTCCAATTTAGTATATAACTTTTCCTTTTACCCTTCCTTTCTCTCTCGTAAACACTTAACGTGTTTAGGGCGGGCGATATGTTCATTACAATAATTTGATTGAAACCTGTGTTGCCATCCTAATCTTGCGGCGCGCGCTCCTACGCACATCATTTTGAGTACTTACAACCCCGTAAAGTAGTTGCTTTCGAGACGTTGTGCCCATGACACTGAACTAACCTACCAGGGCTCAATTTTCGCGTGTGCTTTCCCTTAAACTTATCTGAAGACCTGTGTGACTGTGCCTGTGTCCTCGGTGATCACCTGCAACCTGGAAACCATCTACTGGCGGATAATAGGTGAGTCCTGACAGACAAAACCTCCCTTATATTTTTTACCCACCACGTTGAATCCACTGCCGATCTCGAACAGTGGGTGTGTCAAGAATGCTTTTACTACTTGATTTATTACTATGCAATGTCTCTAATAACTCCGCCCTGTTATTTTAAAGGTGCAGAATTGTTTTAAAGTTGGCTGTTCAGTTAATGTATTTTTAAATTCTTCCCACTGTCTATTACTAATAAAATTTAACTAAACTGAACTAAAGAAATTTCAGATTTAATTATTTTTATAGGAAACAGAGGTAATGTGAACAAGAAAAACCTAAATACATACTTTGACAGTTTAAAACAATTAAATGTGAATAAAACACTATTGTTTACATTACCTTATAGCAGTGGATTGCCAGATGAAGAAAATGATTTAAGATATAAACTGAATTTGCAACTGCACAAATTGACATCTTATGAGGTGAATAAATTCCACCTACTTGACATTAATAATTATTTTAAAAATAAAGTTTATTTGACGAGAGATAATTATTATATCAATAATTATTTCAAACGACAGATAGCAATGTCGCTATCATATTATTTTGATTATTCAGCCAAGAACTTGGCTACCAAATCTGCTTTTATTGAGCAGATTATTGACATGAATATTCAACCATTGGAGTCGGTTCCAATAACCAACAATCATTTAAATTAGAAAATCAGACAATAGAGGATAACTCTTGCTTATCAGAAATTGTAGAATCAAGTCAATTAAATATAGTACATCAAAATATTCAAGGCTTTTCTGGAAAAGATTTGGAAATTGAATTGTTTTTAAATAAAATGAATATTCATGTTCTCTGCATAACTGAGCACTGGCTCAAGCAGCATGAACTAATGTTATCGATAGATAATTATAATCTTATTAGTTCGTTCACTAGGGAGACTGCAATTCACGGCGGGACACTTATAATAATTAATAATAAATTTAAATGTAAAGAGCGAAAAGACATACAGTCTTACTACAAATCATCCATTAAAACTGGTTTTAAGTCATGTTTAGTTAAAAACTGTTTTAAATTTAAAAAGGGTTTAGAACAGTGTTTAACATTTTGTACCACAAATAGGTATTTGGGCAGTGTTTAGCTAAACACAAGTTTTAGATACAAACATTCATTCATTCACTCAGTTCATTCATTACATTTCCTAGTACGCGGGTTGCATTCAACACACTTCAGGGTAAATGAACAAAAGTTTCTTGAAATGATGGCTGAATAGTAACAAAACCCAAATTAAAAAAAAAAAATGTAATAACAGAAGAATGAGAAGAATCTGATTTTTTTTTACTTTTTAACAGGAGTTTGTAAAGAAAGAGCGCGTTTTCAATTCATTTGTAAAAAGTCGTATTTTGTTGTATATTGACTGATTTGTTTTCAACATGAATCATAAAAAGAAAGATCGCTCGGACAATTGGACAATAGACGAAAAGGTAAATCAAATGGATAATAATAACTACTTACATAGTCGCCGTATGTGGGGTTCGGAAAAGTGATAGCATTGTAATTGTTTATTTTATTTCAGGATATCCATATACATACAGCTTATAGAAAGTTCGAAAGACGTGGTAGAAAACAGAAACACGGATACCAACAAAAACCGTCATAAAGTTTCTGAGTGGAATTTGATTTTACAAAAGTAATGTCTAAAATAGTGTCTAATGTCTATAAAGTACCGGGGCGCGAACTTGTTTTGTTTGTTTGTTGATTAAGTCCAATAAATCAATTGTTGTGAAATCAATCATCCATAATATTTTCTATAGGAAAGCGAATTTGATTTACCGCGAAACGAAAGTCAAGTTGTCAAATCGATGGCATAGTTCACACTTGTTCTAATTACAAAAAGTTGATTTTTCAGTAGAGCGTTTTAAAGTTGAAGCACGAATTATACAAAAACCGTCAATGATATGGAAATCAAATCTCATTAAATAATAAGACATATTCTTTGGTTCTACAAATAAATAAATTTCATAATGAATATACGTCAAATTAATAACAAAATCTGCGGAATTACTTGCTAGCCCCCCTCACTTGGTACATTTGAACCCTTAAATTTAAAAATTTGAATGTACGAATGTACTAAGTGGAGCGGGGCTGTTATTCTTATAGAGAAACAGGTACTTCATTCTCGCTCGCGCAGTCATCTAAATAAGTCGTGTCCTTAGTGACGATAGAATACCCTAGTAATCAATTCTCAACGTTCTTAAAAAGTTCTTAAGTGTTAAGTTTCATTGGCTTGCTTCTCGCATTAGGCCGTTTCGAAGATATTCTAAACAAAAAGTGTGCAGTATATGCAGAATCATCAGATAAAAATGCCATCTACACCTAAATCTGGACCACAAATCAAATACTCTTCGCAACCCAACCTGAGTGAACAGCTCGACGGAGATAAAAATGAAAACATTATAAGAAACATAAATCTAAGAAAACGAAGAAACCCCGAGGAAGAATACTTTCAGGACATAAAAGAGTCACTTATGGAGTCCCTTAAAGAAATGGTGAATTCGGAAATGGCTGAGATAAAGCATCAAAATGCCCAAATCTTGCAGACAAATAATGAAATATTATATCTACTACAGCAAAGTGCGGCCAATTATAAAGAATTAACTGAGAAGGTTCAGACACTTGAAACAAGGAATAATATTCAAGAGACACAGATTAATGAGTTGCAAATCCAGGTTGATGCAATGCATAAAAAGTTGATAAAGAACACGATTGAAATAAGAAATATACCAAGAAACAACGATGAAAATGTACAGGACATAGTAGAAAAGGTACATAATACCCTAGGTATTCGTTGTGCTGGGATTTTAAACATCTATAGAAAAGGAAAAAATAACGCGCCAATCATCGTAGAATACCAGGATGTAAAAGCAAAGGACGTCATGATGACCGCTGTGAAAAAATACAAAACTGAAAATAAAGAACCTCTGAACACTCAGGATTTGGGTCTTGTTGGTATTAAAACTAGAATTTACATATCGGAGCCTCTGACTGCCTTGGGCAAAAAGATCCTAACAGATGCTCGTGCACTTGTGTCTACTGGAGCCTTTAAATATTGCTGGACATCTAGGGGAAATGTCCTTCTTAGGAAAGGTGAGGGTCAGCCTGCGATTGTTATAAAATCCTTAGGCCACATTAAAGAGCTCCTTAGTAAGTGACTATATTTATGTTTATGGATATTGATACCAATACATCTGGTTTCTTCGTCCTTTCCGCTACATCTTATATCTTTAGTAAATAGGTTTTTACTTAATCCTACAACGTACCAGACATTTAAATCCCCAATCTATCGATGGCTTAGCGCACACTTGTTCTAATTACAAAAAGTTGATTTTTCAGTAGAGCGTTTTAAAGTTGAAGCACAAATAATACAAAAACCGTCAATGATATGGAAATCAAATCTCATTAAATAATAAGACATGTTCTTTGGTTCTACAAATAAGTAAACTTCATAATGAATATACGTCAAATTGATAACAAAATCTGTGGAATTACTTGCTAGCCCCCCTCACTTAGTACGTTTGAACCCTTAAATTTAAAAATTTGAATGCACGAATGTACTAAGTGGAGCGGGGCTGTTATTCTAGTAGAGAAACAGGTACTTATCATAATAAAAATATGTTAAATATTTACTAATACAACAGAAAAAGATAAAATGAGATAAGATAAGAATTTAATTTCCGAATTACATACTTTACACCTTCATTACTTCACAAAATGTCCCGTAACTAGGTGTCTTTTGGCACAGACCTCCTCTAACTGTTTCCATTGGACCCTGTCTGATGCCACTCGTCCAGTGTGGTCCCAAGGTCAGCCTGAGTCATCTTGCTATATTCATTCATATCGTCCCGGCTTTCTGGCGCCATCTCTTGGATACTAGAGAGTGACCTGCTTGCTCGATTTGTTCATTGTGCAGCGCAGCACGTGACCCGGTGGCCCCACTTCAGATGATCTATATGAAAGAGAGCACATCCTTGAGCTTGGTTTTCTTTCTGTTTTCCTAGCTCATTATTTTATCCCTTAATTTTACGCCTAATTAGCTTGTATCCATTGTTCTATTTCTAAGTCTCGTAGCCGTATGTCATTGATGGAAGAATGCATGTGTTGAAAGTTTTTGCTTTTATGTGCATATTTAGTTCATTGTTATTCATTATTTCTTTCAGACTCCAGTATATTTTCCAGCTATTAGTTATCCTTTTCCAATGACCAGATGGACAAAGAGATCGCTTTTGTGCATCTGGTCATTGAGAGATATTGAGAGGCAGAGGTACACATATTCCATCCAGGGGCAATCCATTTATGATTATTCGACCTCTTCTCTATTTGTCATAATCTTGGTATTTTTTGGGTTCATTTCTAGTCCGACTTCAGAGCTTTTGTCTGCTAGATTATGGATCATTTGATTTAACAAAGAGGGATCTTCTTCTAGTATTACTAGATTGTCCGCAAAGCGGAGGTGATTTAGACGAGATCCATTAATATTCAAGCCAAGATTGACCCAGTAAATTTTCCTGAAAATTTGCTCTAGAACAGCTAAGAAGAGCTTAGGCAATAGCGAAACCCCCTGTCTAACTCTTCTATATATTTTGAATGAAGTACCTACATCTTTATTATTTATTTATTCCCTGCTCCTTTAAGTTTTGCCATTAATGTGGTCATTCATTATGACTGTCATAAAGCTTTGGCATAGCCTATGAATGCCATAAATATAGGCTTGTTATACTGATTAATTGTTTTGTATGTATGTGGTCGAAGGTGCTAGTTTTTATTCTTAAGTAATATTTTGTTGTACAAGTATTTGTCTATTGTTGGTAGGTTAGGTGTAGCCATCTTCAAAAGATATGTGAAGTAAGCTTTTCAAATGTCTTTGTTTATGTTGGTCCATAACTAAGGTATGGCAGACTGGAGTATCGACCTGACCGGAGTTTGAAATAATATAGCCAATTTTGTTCTTGACCTTGCCATTGGGTGATATTCCACACACTAAGTCCACTTTGTAAAATGATTTTTGTTGAAAACAGAGTTTAGTAATGTAGAATTGTTCTTTAATAGGAACTTTACCACTTTGTGTCCGTTGTTACTTCCTTTTCTGTTGCCGTATTTGCCGAGATTGCGATCTTCACCATGTTGCCTTGACTTGAGCGTTTAAGTCCCCCATTATTATTAGGTTATTATTGGCATGTGCTATTGTTACTTCATACAGATTCTCATATAAAGTATCTTCATTGTTCCACCGGTGCGAACACTTGCATAACTGTCCATATTTTCGTGTGTACTGATAAGTCAAAATGGCGAGTTCACGGCTGGGATAATTAATTTTACGTAGTTTCATTGTTTTGACCCAATTTTGCTTATTAAATAACTGTAATTATTGGATAAGTGATTATCAATAATTTTGTAAGCAACAATTTTTCTGTATCAAAGCGACATAGCACATTTGTGCACTTAAAAATAGTTGCAAACGTTAGATTTGTTCTAGTATAAAATGCACTTACAACGTTTGTATTGTCGGTAATATGTAAGATAATATATCGTAAATGTACTTAATATTCTTGTGCACTAACTTGTACAAAGTGAGGGAATGTTTATATCACTTATTGATTTTTCGTACTAGATTAGTAAAAATAAAGGATTTTAATACTTTTGGTCATTATCAATTGTTACTTGATACAGCAGTGACACTGGGTTTTTGGTAGAAAGAGATGGAATATCGACACGTGGGTAAGTGCAAACGGTAGAGCACGTCAATTAATACAGTTTGCAGTAAAAAAGTAAAAATCGCAATTTTTGTAGTTAGTACAAGTGTGCGCTATGCCATCGCTATATCATCTTGCACGCATATATTGTTGTATATTTATTTATTATATTTATTTTAAACGGAGTCTCTTTCTTGTCTATCAGCCAATTGCTAATGTCCACAGTCCTCATCGCTCAATCAAAGCTCATCAAACTTTACTTTCGACCAAAACTGATATCAAGTATCCACAATAAAACGTCTATTGTAGACACTACTTGAATGTGTACTGATATAGAACAAGTTATCGTCGAGGTTGACACTAATGTCAACGTCGGTGATTCAGTTTTGGTCGAGAAACCAGAGTTATTTTCGCAATACACTTTGAATTCAGTCAATTCTCTCAATATAATTGTGCAAAACATCAGAAGCATCAACAAAAATCTCGACGATTTCATAGTTTTTATGTCCAGAAGTGGTATAACTTATGACCTCATTGTTCTGACTGAATGTTGGTTAGAGAAGTGTCCGATCATTCCGCAAATAAATCAGTATAAACAATTTAACAGCATGAAACATATCAATCAGAATAGTGGTGTAGTCGTATATATCCGTGATAACCTACCAAACGTATCCGTATATGAGCCAAACATCGTAGAAGCCGACTGTCTAGTAATAAAAATAGGCCATAGTCATGCTTTTGTGTGCATCTATAGGTCACCTTCCTTTGCCTCAGCCTCGAAATTTCTTTTATCTCTGGATGAACTCTTTCATGACTTAAGACATATTCCAAATATATTACTAACAGGTGATATCAACATTGATATACGTGAAGATAATGAAGATAGAAACTATGATGAATATCTTGACCAGCTTGCAACACACTGTCTCTTGCCTAGTCATGTCATACTCACTCACATGAACAAGTGCATTGACCACTGTTTTGTAAAATCAAACAATAAAATGATTACTGTAGTTTGCAACTCGTCAATAACAGACCATAGCAGCTTGTACTTATGTGTGCCAATGGCAGGAGGAAATCTTATAAGCAAAAATAAACCTGTACAAAAAATTAATTATGCTAGGGCATTTGAGCTATTAGAGCAAATTGATTGGCGTTGTATATTAAATGATAAAGATGCTAATAGTGCTACTGAAAACCTTCTTAAAATGTTGTCCAAGGTAATTAAAAAGGCTTCTTACACCATACACTTGCCAAACAGACAACGGATTAGCCAGCCTTGGATAACTCCTGGCCTGTTGCGCTGCATGAGATTCAGGGACATATTACACAAAAGACACATAAAATCTCCTAATGATAAAAATATGGAAATCACATACAAGCGTTATAGAAATCATTGCCGGAATATATTACATAATTTAAAAAATGAATACAATAAAACACAGTTAAACAACAGTAAAAATGACATTAAAAAAACATGGCACGTTATTAAACAAGTATGTGGTCTAAACAGGTCAAATAAAGCGCAAGAACCCTCACACCTTTTAAATCTTAAAGCAAATTCACAAGACTCAGTTAATTATATAAATGAATACTTTACGAATGTAGGTACTGATTTATCTAATAAAATACTTAATAAAATTAATCTGAAAGAAGATGAGCTTGCGCGTAATTATCGGCCTGATAATACTCGGGTTAACTCCATGGTGCTGCTAAATACAGACGAGGAAGAAGTGCTAAATATTGCTATGAAACTGAAAACTACAAATTCAACAGGATGGGATGGGATATCGTCAATATTTGTGAATAATTTTATCTGTTTACTAGATGACCCGGTGAACTTCGTACCACTTACTTAGATTTATGTAAAATGTAGTTAAAACTTAAGCCGAACAAAACGAATTAATATGACAAAACTACAGAAAATTCAAGTAAAGCACAAATTGATATAAAAACGGAAATTCGTCACTTCCAAAGGACACGGTCGACCCGCCATACATTGCTTGCCCCAAAAGTAAAAATCCATGCGTCACGACCAAAACTAATTTTATGGGTTCGTTTCTTCGCCTTTTAAAATAATATAAGCCGTAAATAGCGGGGTTTTCACATGAAACGAAATAAAATATGTGGGGTCAATCTCTTGCACACTATTTAGAACAGGTCTTTCTAGATCATAGCGCCATCTGTGTCGAAAAATCGCCATCTAGGCCACCAAAACTAAAACATAGAAATTTGCCCCGCTAGGGTGCGTAACGCGTGAAAATTATGATGACGCAAACAATAGCCAACGAAAAGAAGTTCCTTGTCACAGTTTTTTTTTTCAAGTTTTAGGAAGAGGTTAGTAGGTTTAAAGGTTAGTACCTATGGGAGGCAAACGTCATTTTCCTTCTTAAAATAGCGATTGCGAGCGCTTACTTATTTAACTAACTGCCAGTTCTATGACACAGTATGACACAATATGCCATTTCGTTAAGCGGTCGTCAGTTTGCTAATAAGTGCTCGAAACCGCTATTTTCTGCCAAACACAACAATTGTTGGGGACAGGAAATTGTATTATTATAATTGTAGATTTATATGCCGCTAGATGAAAACAAAGTAAATTAACAATATTGTATTAAAATTCAATATATTTTTTGAAAAATGATATAGTCAAGTCTCTTAATGCTTTTCTTTAATCAAACATAAAACGACTCTGGGGCACGATACGAACGTGTCCTTTAAGAAGTAAGTTTTTAAATGATCGAACCTGAGCTGGTTCCTAACAGCACACCAGGTTCGCCTCCTCCGTCCGATTTCCATGATCCAAATGTCTATCTCTAAAATATCTATTTAATATAGATGACCCGGTGAACTTCGTATCACTTAGTGTTGGGGCGGCCTAATAGTAGTTTAGTAATCTGGCAATACTGTCAGTGCCACTGTCACCTAACTTTTGAAGAAAATATTGTTCAAATGTAAAAACAGAACTTATAGTTTAACTCCTTAAAATGCATTGTCCCTTTTGTAATAAGTGGATGGAACGGCAGATCAAAAATAATAACTGTCCAGCAGGCCTAGGTGCACGCCGTGATAAAAATTTATCGAGGCATTTTAGCGCGTTTGTTTGTCAAAAAACGACATACCCGCAGTTGCTAACATGGCTGCCATGAAAGTCATGTCGTACTGTCAAAATTCGAAATAGGACAAAATTATCATTCAACCCTAACATGCCACACATATTTTTATCGAATTTTGACATTTCTCCGTGAAACATTATCGTCCACTATTAGCGACGACGACAAATAAAAAAAAACATATTTAGAGCAAAAATATATGACTGAGTCGTGCCATATTTTATCCTCGGCTCTCAAAAAACAATAAAGTGTAAAAATATTAAAAAGAAAGTCCCCGTGGAACATTTTTTATCCCTAACATATTTATTAATTTGAATTCAATATCTGTGGGCAATATTTGATCGAGTCAATCATTGTGTCAAGTTGATCATTTTGAGCCAAATCTGACATAAAATTGAGTGAATGGTTAGAAATTGACATATCTCGTTATCGTTGTGGATAAATTTGTCCAATGTGGTTGGCATGTTAAGGAATATGATAAAATAGCATAGATCGACTAATTTTGTCGATCGAAATAAATAGTGTGTCGTGCATGTTAGGCCTACTGGTTGTAATAAAATACTACTAAGATAATATAAATTGCACTTGTAAAAAGACAACTGTGAACCTGTGACAGACGAGGAATTGAACCCCGTGTCTTACGCAATCCGGGCGTATGCCTATACCACTCGGCCACCGTCACATTAACAGGCCTGTTGAATTTTGCAAGCGGCCAATTTATATTATTAAGTTTGTATGGTGACAAAACACTATAAAAACAAAAATAAAAACTATAAATTGGCTTTCATCATCTTAACTGATTGTTAAAATATTTGTAAAAACATTTTCCTTCAGATATTGTGAGAGCAATCTCACAACATTGATGATGTCACGCAGCCTACGCGTTAAGAAGCGCTTGCAAAATTCAACAGGCCTGTTAATGTGACGGTGGCCGAGTGGTATAGGCATACGCCCGGATTGCGTAAGACACGGGGTTCAATTCCTCGTCTGTCACAGGTTCACAGTTGTCTTTTTACAAGTGCAATTTATATTATTAAGTTTGTATGGTGACAAAACACTATAAAAACAAAAATAAAAACTATAAATTGGCTTTCATCATCTTAACTGATTGTTAAAATATTTGTAAAAATATTTTCCTTCAGATATTGTGAGAGCAATCTCACAACATTGATGATGTCACGCAGCCTACGCGTTAAGAAGCGCTTGCAAAATTCAACAGGCCTGTTAATGTGACGGTGGCCGAGTGGTATAGGCATACGCCCGGATTGCGTAAGACACGGGGTTCAATTCCTCGTCTGTCACAGGTTCACAGTTGTCTTTTTACAAGTGCAATTTATATTATTAAGTTTGTATGGTGACAAAACACTATAAAAACAAAAATAAAAACTATAAATTGGCTTTCATCATCTTAACTGATTGTTAAAATATTTGTAAAAATATTTTCCTTCAGATATTGTGAGAGCAATCTCACAACATTGATGATGTCACGCAGCCTACGCGTTAAGAAGCGCTTGCAAAATTCAACAGGCCTGTTAATGTGACGGTGGCCGAGTGGTATAGGCATACGCCCGGATTGCGTAAGACACAGGGTTCAATTCCTCGTCTGTCACAGGTTCACAGTTGTCTTTTTACAAGTGCAATTTATATTATTAAGTTTGTATGGTGACAAAACACTATAAAAACAAAAATAAAAACTACTACTAAGATGTGACGAATGCTACATCATAATCGGTAACATTCTGTTGCCAGTACTAAAATATACAAAAAAAAAATAAAATATGCCAAAAATCTACTAAATTTAATCATTAATTTTATTGCATTTGATAATTATAACAAATAAAATAACAAATATTCAAATTCCACCATTAGCGACGACGACAAATAAAAAACAACATACTTAGAGCAAAAATATATGACTGAGTCGTGCCATATTTTATCCTAGGCTCTCAAAAAACAATAAAATGTAAAAATATTGAAAAGGAAGTCCCCGTGGAACATATTTATAAATTTGAATTCATTATCTTTGGGCAATATTAGATATACTCTTACTAATCTGTGGGCAATATCGAGTCAATCTGTCATTGTGTCAAGTTGATCATTTTGAGCCAAATCTGACATTAAATTGAGTGAATGGTTAGAAATTGACATATCTCGTTATCGTTGTGGATAAATTTGTTTAATGTGGTTGGCATGTTAGGGAATATGATAAAATAGCATTGATCGATTAATTTTGTCATGTCGATGGGTTCGTTTCTTCACCTTTTAAAATAATATAAGCCGTAAATAGCGGGGTTTTCACATGAAATGAAATAAAATGAGTGGGGTCAATCTCTTGCACACTATTTAGAACAGGTCTTTCTAGATCATAGCGTCATCTGTGTCGAAAAACCGCCATCTAGGCGACCAAAACTAAATCATAGAAAACTGCCCCGCTAGGGTGCGTAACGCGTGAAAATTACGATGACGCAAACAATAGCCAACGAAAAGAAGTTCCTTGTCACAGTTTTTTTTTTAAGTTTTAGAAAGAGGTTAGTAGGTTTAAAGGTTAGTACCTATGGGAGGCAAACGTCATTTTCCTTCTTGAAATAGCGATTGCGAGCGCTTACTTATTTAACTAACTGCCAGTTCTATGACACTATGAAACAATATGCCATTTCGTTAAGCGGTCGTCAGTTTGCTAATAAGTGCTCGAAACCGCTATTTTTTGCCAAACACAACAATTGTTGGGGACAGGAAATTGTATTCAATCGTTGTCCTATTTTTTTTGTAGATTTATATGCCGCTAGATAAAAGCAAAGTAAATTTACAATATTGTATTAAAAATTCAATATATTTTTTTAAAAATGATATAGTCAAGTCTCTTAATGCTTTTCTTTAATCAAACATAAAACGACTCTGGGGCACGATACGACCGTGTCCTTTAAGAAGTTAGTTTTTTAAATGATCTAACCTGAGCTGGTTCCTAACAGCACACCAGGTTCGCCTCCTCCGTCCGATTTCCATGATCCAAATGTATCTATTTAATATAGATGACCCGGTGAACTTCGTATCACTTCGTGTTGGGGCGGCCTAATAGTAGTTTAGTAATCTGGCAATACTGTCAGTGTCACTGTCACCTAACTTTTGAAGAAAAGATTGTTCAAATGTAAAAACAGAACTTATAGTGAACTTATAGTTTAACTCCTTAAAATGCATTGTCCCTTTTGTAATAAGTGGATGGAACGGCAGAACAAAAATAATAACTGTCCAGCAGGTCTAGGATGCACGCCGTGATAAAAATTTATCGAGGCATTTTAGCGCATTTGTTTGTCAAAAATCGACATACCCGCAGTTGCTAACATGGCTGCCATAAAAGTCATGTCGTACTGTCAAAATTTGAAATATGACAAAATCATCATTGAACCCTAACATGCCACACATATTTTTATCGAATTTTGACATTTCGCCGTGTACCATTATCGTCCACCATTAGCGACGACGACAAATAAAAAAAAACATATTTAGAGCAAAAATATATGACCGAGTCGTGCCATATTTTATCCTCGGCTCTCAAAAAACAATAAAGTGTGAAAATATTAAAAAGAAAGTCCCCGTGGAACATTTTTTATCCCTAACATATTTATTAATTTGAATTCATTATCTGTGGGCAATATTTGATATACTCTTACTAATCTGTGGGCAATATCGAGTCAATCTGTCATTGTGTCAAGTTGATCATTTTGAGCCAAATCTGACATAAAATTGAGTGAATGGTTAGAAATTGACATATCTCGTTAAATCTACTAAATTAAATCATTAATTTTATTGCATTTGATAATAAATCTGACATAAAATTGAGTGAATGGTTAGAAATTGACATATCTCGTTATCGTTGTGGATAAATTTGTCCAATGTGGTTGGCATGTTAGGGAATATGAGAAAATAGCATTGATCGATTAATTTTGTCATGTCGATCGAAAGTAATAGTGTGTCATGCATGTTAGGCCTACTGGAGTCTTGTTACAATGTTGGCAGTATTTGCAGAACGTATACCTGCCTGTCATTAATTTGGTAAGATTGGCACCCGTCAAACATGTCAAACAACGTCAAACATAACCCATTCATTATTTTTATATTTTGAAATTTAAATACATGATGTTATGAGCAAAGTTGATATTATGTTGTCGATTCAAAAGTCTTGTTTTAATGCGTTCTTTAATTCGAGTGGAACCGAGACTACAAATACCGTCAAATGTTTGACAGAAAGTAAGTGGTCAACTTTTATAAGGGAAAATGGAATTGTCGTTTTACTCTATCTTTCTCGCAATTTTTCCTTATTTGATCGACGTTTAGACCTATCCTGGCCTACGACAAACATTTTAAAACCAAAATCAGCTCAATCGGCCCAACCGTTCTGGAGTTTTAATCAGACTAACGAACATCAATTCATTTTTATTTATATAGATTAGTAAAACCCTTGACTCATGTGTTTAATTTGTGTTTATCATCTGGTAAGTTTCCATCGGCGCTAAAGGAATCGATAGTCATACCTGTTTTTAAGACTGGCGATAAAGACAATATTACCAACTACCGTCCTATATCTCTCTTACCCACCATAGCCAAAATGCTTGAAAAAATCATTAACATACGATTGGTTAACTATCTTGAGATAAATAACTTGATTTCACAGAACCAATTCGGTTTTAGAAAGGGCAAGTCGACGGTAGATGCTATTGAGGCTCTTGTTACTGGTGTGGCTAAGAGTCTCGACAGTAAGCAGAAGTGTATTGGCATTTTCTTAGATCTGGCCAAAGCCTTTGATACTGTCTCCATTCCCCTACTTATACGAAAGATGGAATCAATTGGTATCAGGGGAATCCCACTAGAACTGTTTAAGGATTATCTCTGTAATAGGACTCAATCAGTTAAGGTTGGTAACTATATCAGTTCTGGCTTGAAGGCTAATTTTGGAGTTCCACAGGGTTCCGTTCTTGGGCCAACTCTTTTTCTGATATATATCAATACCCTATGTGATATTAGTATACAAAATGCAAAAATAACTTCATTTGCCGATGACACCGTAATTTTATTTCAGGGAAGGACTTGGTCCAAGGTTAAAAAGACTGCTGAAACTGGTATGCGTACAATAATGAAATGGCTGGATCTGAATTTACTCACTTTGAACCTTAGCAAAACAAAATTCATTGCTTTTAGAATAAGAAATTACCTACGGCCTGACTCTTACTTTAAGCTAAAAATACACAATAGCGATTGCCTGGATTATTCTACTTGTAACTGCACATCCATAATTTCCACTAGCAGTCTTAAATACTTGGGTATTGAAATAGACCAAAACTTAAATTGGAACCAGCACATAAGTTATTTAAAAAACCGGGTACGCAAGCTTATACCAATTTTTAAAAGATTAAGAAATCTGAAGGACGAACGTGCTAACAGGACTGTATTTATTACTTTATGCCAATCGATAATTACGTATGGCATTTCTGCGTGGGGGGGGGGGGGGGGGCAAATAAAAGTAATATATTAGAAGTAGAAAGGGCACAACGGTGTATCTTAAAAGTAATTAAATTCAGACATTTCCGATATCCATCTGATCAGCTGTACAAAGATTTTGAAGTTTTGAACGTCCGACAACTTTTTATCAAAACAATTTTATTACGTCAGCATGCCCACCTACCACCAGAAACAATTCAGCCGAAAAGAAGATCGCACGAGGTATATAAAGTACCTGCGTGCAGAACGGTCTTTGCTAAAAGCTTCTCGTTTTTCTTGGCACCGTTTTTGTATAATCGCGTAAGTAAATCTAAGCCATTGAAGGAATTGACTCGTTTTCTTTGCGGAAGAACTATAACAAATTTTCTGAGTGATCTAGATTTTGAGCGGACTGAGGAATTATTAAAAATAATAAAATAATTACAATAATTGCATTGAGCTCTGTTACATACAATGTTTTTTTACTGCATATTATACATAATAATATGTATATATATTTAAATATTTATAACTATGTATATTGGATAAAATCATTATTACATTATTATGATCTATTTATTCATCATTAATATATTGCGTGCTTTAAAATTAGCAAATATTTGTTTCTCTTACCATAAAGATGCAACAAAAAATATAAAAATATTTAAATATAAACAGAATAAATAGAAAAAAATAGCTTTACATTCGATTTTGAATTATAATCTTAGCTATCTATTCGCATAGTTATCTGGTACGTAATTTAATTTACCTAAATACTTAATAAAATTGTAAAATATTTTTAACTTGTTTGATCTGTTAACTTTACGTATACTATGTGTTTACGCCAAACTTGTTATTTTGTTATCGGGCTTACCGGGCGGGTCTATTGTGCGATTCTGCTTCTAAACGAAGTAGGATAATGATCGTTATGTTTATCATACTGCAGCTGTTAATTCCGGAGCGAGAATCTTACCTTGCCGTAACACAGTCTTCGACTAGCACGGAAGGTAATGAATTACTTTATCTGGGTACCGACAAATAAATACTTTAAGCTTATTATTATGTATCGATTCATACATAATAATAATGTATGAATCGATGATAATAATCGATAATAATCAAAACTAAACAACTATTGTTATTATAAAGAAGAGAAGGGTGTGTTGTAGACGTGAGCCTCTTTTTCTATTTCATTTTATGTACCTTTCTTTCTTTCTTTTTATCACTTTTTGATATCATCACACATCTTAAGTACTTACTTACTATGTTACTACTACTATAGTTAATATTGTTAGCTCTGTAAGTAAATATTACTGTCTGTACCAATACTTTATCGGAATAAATGATTATGATTATGATTACTTATCATACTAAAAATATGTTAAATATTTACTAATACAACAGAAAAAGATAAAATGAGATAAGATAAGAATTTAATTTCCGAATTACATACTTTACACCTTCATTACTTCATAAAATGTCCCGTAACTAGGTGTCTTTTGGCACAGACCTCCTCTAACTGTTTCCATTGGACCCTGTCTGATGCCACTCTCGTCCAGTGTGGTCCCAAGGTCAGCCTGAGTTCATCTTGCTATATTCATTCATATCGTCCCGGCTTTCTGGCGCCATCTCTTGGATACTAGAGAGTGACCTGCTTGCTCGATTTGTTCAATGTGCAGCGCAGCACGTGACCCGGTGGCCCCACTTCAGATGATCTATATAAAAGAGAGAACATCCTTGAGCTTGGTTTTCTTTCTGTTTTCCTAGCTCATTATTTCATCCCTTAATTTTACGCCTAACTAGCTTCTTTCCATTGTTCTATTTCTAAGTCTCGTAGCCGTATGTCATTGATGGAAGAATGCATGTGTAGAAAGTTTTTGCTTTTATGTGCATATTTAGATCATTGTTATTCATTATTTCTTTCAGACTCCAGTATATTTTCCAGCTATTAGTTATCATTTTTAAATGACCAGATGGACAAAGAGATCGCTTTTGTCCATCTGGTCATTGAGAGATATTGAGAGGCAGAGGTACACATATTTCATCCAGGGGCAATCCATTTATGATTATTCGGCCTCTTCTCGAAGGCTCTCTTCTTGTCATAATCTTGGTATTCTTTGGGTTCATTTCTAGTCCGACATCAGAGCTTTTGCCTGCTAGATTATGGATCATTTGATTTAACAAAGAGGGATCTTCTTACTAGATTGTCCGCATAGCGGAGGTGATTTAGACGAGATCCATTAATATTCAAGCCAAGATTGACCCAGTAAATTTTCCAGAAAATTTGCTCTAGAACAGCTAAGAAGAGCTTAGGCAATAGCGAACCCCCCTTGTCTAAGTCCTCTATTTATTTTGAATGGAGTACCTTTAGAATAGTTTCAAGCTTAATCCGAGCTTGACCTTCTTTGTAGATGTTTTTGTGTGATGAATTTTCTCTTTATTATTTATGTACACTTTGTTTAAAAATGAAAAAATGAAAAATGTTTATTGCCTCTACAATAGATACATATACACACTTAACATAATACACATAGCATAACAAATAAAAGGCAAATGGAAATGACTCAGCGTATGCTGGGTAGGCCCTACCAGCCAAGCCAGCGCTGATTTTCAGTCACTCCCATTTCTCTCTAGGTGGTAAACGAGAAGATCAGTAATGGGGGCTTAGTAACTTTCGAAAGCTAATTGTACACGATAATAATAGTTATAGACTACATTATTATACTTATAAAACAAAAATCAATACTTTACTTGCCTTGGTTCCTCATTATCAAGGTTACAATATAAATAAAAAAAAAATATTAAAAAAATGGAAAATTAAAAAGCGCGAAAACAAGTTTATTGTCTGCTCCTTTAAGTTTTGCCATAAATGTGGTCATTCATTATGACTGTCATAAAGCTTTGGCATAGCCTATGAATGCCATAAATATAGGCTTGTTATACTGATTAATTGTTTTGTATGTATGTGGTCGAAGGTGCTAGTTTTTATTCTTAAGTAATATTTTGTTGTACGAGTATTTGTCTATTGTTGGTAGGTTACATGTAGCCATCTACAAAAGATACCATGCGATGCGATGATTTGATTTTAAGTTTGTTCCGTATAACACCGGTGTCAATAAATTCCTTAGGCTTGTTTGAAATAATATAGCCAATTTTGTTCTTAACCTTGCCATCGGGTGATAGTCCACACACTAAGTCCACTTTGTAAAAAGATTTTTGTTGAAAACAGAGTTTAGTAATGTAGGATTGTTCTTTAATAGGAACTTTACCACTTTGTGTCCGTTGTTACTTCCTTTTCTGTTGCGTATTAGCCGAGATTGCGATCTTCACCATGTTGCCTTGACTTGAGCGTTTAAGTCCCCCATTATTATTAGGTTATTATTATCATGTGCTATTGTTACTTCTTACAGATTCTCATAGAAAGTATCTTCATTGTTCCACCGTTGCGAACACTTGTATAACTGTTTATATTTTCGTGTGTACTGATAAGTTTATATAAAAAAATGCGACTTCTCCTTTACACACTTTCTTCTATCTCTTCTCTGAATTTTCTCTTTTCACGTATACTACCAATGCAGATATGCCATTTGATATCGGTGATTGCCGGTCTGCGGTCCAGTTCTTGTAGGCTTTCTTACATTCTTAGAGTTCTGGTGTTTAGTGCACAAGTGTATTTTTTGTAGCTTTTTGTTGTAGCTGATTTTTTTATCCAATCAAGGATTTAAAAAAACACATTGTACCGACTCAAAATATATTGTGCAGGATAGAACATAAAATAAGTATAAAATAATTAGAGAGCCGTGATCTCGCCATTTTGAATGGCGAGATCACGGCTGGGATAATTAATTGGATGATCAAACGAACTTACCTGTAAGTGAAGTTCGATCCAAATTGTCCTGACTTCGTCGAAGAGATTTAATTGACCATGTAGTAGGCCCTGCTACGCGTCCATTCACTCGCACACAGGTTTAGCGCAAGAAAGAGAAGGTAAAAAACTAGTATCCCTCCCTCCTTCCTGCGCCTCACAGCACTGCCAGCCGCCTGTCGCTCATTCATTTCAGAGCAAGGAGACTGATGTTCCAGATGTACAACATTGATTTATGGTACGGGTGGCAACAATTTTTGCAGAAAATACACGTACCTATGGGAATTGGGAAGGGTGGGAACTTAAATCTCTTCGACGAAGTCAGGACAATTTGGATCGAACTTCACTTACAGGTAAGTTCGTTTGATCATCCAATTGTCCTGCCTTCGTCTCTGAGATTTAATTGACCATGTAGATGTTCGGAGTAAATCAATGTTGTTACAAAAATAAGTTGACACCTCTATAGTTAGTAATCTTTGATTATTAAAATGATCATTTAAATAACAAAAATGTTTTATGTTACCATGTTTGGCTTTATGCACTATTGTTACGGGTGCATGATAAGTAATTTCTTTAATAGGATAGAAAGAAGATATTTATTAGTTTTTTATATTATATAATGTTAAACTCCAAGAATATGTAAATATAATAATAATTTTAGTAATCTTAACTGAAATAGGACGAAAATTTCTTAGTTCCTTTTTTTTTTTTTTGGTCTGTTATAAAAAATTCAAATAAAGACGGAATACGTATTGTTGAGACAGATTGCGAAAGCTACATACAGAAATACTTCTCATCCAGCGCCCTATCATTTTTAATGCATTTAACGGGCGTATTGGAGAGTCTCTTTGTCTTACAGTTTTAACGTATTTTACAATCATAGATTTGTAAAAAATACACGCATGATATTCGATTACTTTTAGGTATTGGGTATTTATGTATTTATGCAGCTGTTTGAAATATATTCAGCCGTATACCGAAAACAAAATACTTATTATTCGAATTTTGAATTCTAAAGAAAATGATTTGTTGTAATAAGTGTAAGATGATTGGTAAAAAAAAATAGTTGGTTCATTTGTGGGTATATAAGATTTTAGATGTATTCATCGGTGTATATCAACGCTATTATTATTTTCTGGGTTACAATAAGAATACGATCTTTCAATGAATTTGAAATATTATCGTTATCAAAACTTGAAAGCATTAAGGAAATAGGTAATGATTGAGTGATTTAATTTTTTTCTAAAGAAGCTTGGAAACGACCTCTGGGGGCGTTGTGGCTTTATAAGGTCATACGAGCGCAAACGATTTCTCCGAAAGAAGTTTTGGTACCACCTAACCCGACGTTTGCCTAATATTTAACTTATCAACCAGGCGCGGAAGTCTCGACATAGTTCCTTGTAAAAAACACCAGTTGGCGCTCGAAAAAAGCTGAGACAAAATTGGTATTTTCGTGTATTTACTGATTGAGAATAATGTTTTAATCAAGCTTAATTTTTTTTTTTTTTTTTAGATTTACTAAATATTTATCTATGTAAGTTAGAAGGATATTAGATGGAGTAGAAAATCAAAATATTGAAATTATCTACGCGAAATATCAAACATGACGCTTCAGACTTCCAGCACAGGAATGTTCGCCGAGTATTCGATAGTCGGCGCATAGTCGGAAAAAAAATATGTACTCATAAATATTGACTGGATAAAGTATGTCTGAATTACTGAGGATTACATTAAAAAAAAAAAATGCGATCCTATCTTATCGATTTGGTTTTGATGAGATACTTTATTTTTATTTAAGTTTATATTTTCTATGAGTTTGACAAATATTTGTGACTTATTCTTCTTTTTTGGGGGTAATGGCAATAAGCATTTCCGCAATTATTGTGCCGCCAATGTATTTGTATCTTATTTGGCTTCAGATGAGACTTGTTTCAATATTATGAGCAGTGTAAAATAAATCTTGATGATTCAAAATTAGGGTACCTATTGTGACAAGAAGTCCAAAAGTAAATGAATATGTCGTGTTACAACAAGTATGTCATAGATCGATGTCACCAGGGAACACTGGTTTCATACATATTAAAACACCCTCAAATATAAATGATAAATAAATAGATTCAAGCATTATTCTTTGTAAAAAATAAATTACTTTCAGGTTTTATAAATAAATCGTCGAACTACTCGACGTCTTACGGCGCAAGAGTATAAGAACGAGCGTAAAAAATAATATTTGCAAAAAATATGTTAAAACTTGGCAGACCATTATTTGGTTTGGTATTGGTTATTATTTTGTGGTCGGCAATTGTTTCACCATACCTAAGTAATTGGTGAATATTAAGACAAGATTTCCTTTGAAAATGTATTTAACATAGTATATTCAATATTTTTAAACATCAATTAAACGGTACAATTCATAAAATAAAATAATCTGTTTTATAGTTAATGCAGCAATGTTTCCATATGAATGGTTTCCTAATATCATAGTGGCTGATGATGAGAGAAGATATTTACTCAATAAAGTTAATTCTTAAATCACAGAATATAGTGGGAAAAAATATGCATAGTTTATATTCCCAATAACTCAAATTAGATGCTTGTAGTGCAATTTAGGTTGGATGCTGCGTTGCTGCCTTTTGTTTTAAAAAGATCGATTTTTGTAATTTGTACAATAATGACCATGTCTTTTATTTATCCAACCTTTAACGTAGGTGTGTAAATAGTGGAATAAATATAGCCAAAAAATATAAAGAATAATAATAGTACTTCAAACAATAGGCCATTCTATGTTTGAATTATTCTTCGGTGGTGTTTGTGGTGGTAAATGGTGAGAAAAAAAAAACAAGCCCATAAAAAAAACTAAAGTCAATTCAAGTTGACCTATGGTTGTCACAATTTTTTGTTGGCGGTGGCTCAGGCATCGCCTTTTCTGAAGATAATGGACACAGATCTTTATTTAGTTTTTCAGACTCCACATTAAGTACCGAAATTTGCGACGATTTAATCTAAGAAGCATACATGAAAAGTTTAGCATATCACACCATATTTTTCGAAAAATAAAATAGCGTCTAAAAACAATAAATTACCGTCTACCTATTTAATCAGTCAGGTATCAAACGAATGCCGAGAGTCGCATAACAATGGAATTTTTATTGTGTCTCGTTTACACATACTTGACGAGTTAAATCGAATATGACGGTAGTGCTATATTGATTTCGCAATTTAACAAGAAAACTCATTGGTATAAACCAAAAACACATTACGCTTTCCAGCTGGTTGTTGTTACGTCGGTTTATAAAATCTAAGCTGTACCGAATTATTAACTGAGGAGTGAAACAAATCTTAGTTGGATTTCAAGACTGAATAAGTACCTACTGTAAATATTCCACCATTCAGAATCATACAAATGCCAGTTAATGAGCAAAGCTCAATATTATTAGCATAGCTATTTAATTTGTGAGCTATACAGTTTTACATAATTCTTATATGGACCCAACCATATGCATTGAGTAGAAATCAGAAATGTAAGTAAAAAACTTGCTTACTTAAAAATAATAATTGTCTTCTTTTTATACAATCCGTAAACTTCGATATTTAAGTATTTAAGTATTTATGTTTTCCGTAGCATTGTTTAGCAAGACAAGTTTTATAATAATAATAATAATAAAATTTCATTTATTCAGACACAACGATCCATTTTTGTTAGTAACCATTAATCTTAATAGCTATGTTAGTAATTACAATGACAATAAATAAATTAATTTACGTAATAAATGCTGGTAGAATTAGGGTTTATTAAGGCGGTTACCCAGTGCCTGGTTACAGCACTATCCCACCTTCCAGCCAGCACATTCAGAATACTGTTAGAGCTGCTGGTCATTCTGTTCCGGATGGACAATATTTTTTTCCTTAAAATCGCGTGAAAGCTATCGATATGGGCGACGGCAAACATACCGGACGCACTACAGTATCGCGGCAGCCCCAACAGTACTCTGAACATATTATTATATAAGACACGTAGGGCGTTGAGCGATTTTTGCGTGTAATTAACCCACAGGCCACCCGTGTACATGGATTGACAGTACGACCGAAATAAGGTTACTTTGGCCTCGTCTGTTAAGTGTGCAAACCTGCGGGCCAGCATATTCCCTCTTACTGCCAACGCCCTGCGCTCTCTTCCAATGTCAAGGTCGTCTTTCAAATCAGCAGTGACCACATGACCCAAGTATTTAAAACTAGGCACAACATTCAAAGGGACCCCATTAAGTTGAATTAGTGGCACTTGATTCACGGCTGATTTCTGGGCTTTGAACACCACTACCTCGCTCTTTTTACAGTTGTACTTTAGTCCATGTCTACACGCGTACTGCTCACACACGTTCAACATCCTCTGCAACGAGCCGACTGACGGGCTCAGCAGCGCCATGCCGTCCGCGTAACTAATATTATTTATCATTTTCCCACCCACGGAACATCCGACGGGCATGCTACTGAGCTCGACAATCAGCTCGTTAATATACAAGCAGAAGAGTTTAGGGGATGTTAAACCGCCCTGCCTAACACCACATTCCAAGCGGTAAACATCAGATACTTCACTAGCCCACTTAACATGATTGTCTTGGTGTTCATACCAGTACCTAAAGATGTTAACAAGTTCTCTAGGCAGTCCTGTATCATGCAGTTTGTCCCATAGTACCTGATATGAAACCATATCAAAAGCCTTTGATAGATCTAGAAAACAGCCGTATACACTAGTTTTCCTTTGCGTGTAGTATCTTACCGTCTCCTTAAGGGAAAATATGGCACTTTCCGTAGACAGTCCGGCTCTAAAACCAAACTGCGCATCGTGTATCGTGTGCATATGTAAAAATTTTCCTAATTGCTGGTCAAGGAGACCGTCAAAAACCTTAGCTGTTATTGTGGCTAATGATATAGGTCTATAATTACCGCTGTCAGATACATCGCCTGTTTTGTTCTTAAGAATGGGAACAACTACCGTTTTCATCAGGTCAGGAGGCATATAAGAATGCCTTATACATAAATTGAAAAGCATACTAAGCACACGCGGCAAATGAGGACCCGCATGTCGGAAATGCTCGATGCTTAGCCCATCATGTCCAGGTGACTTTCGACGGTTGCTTCGTTGGATTATACGCCCCACGTCGCGGGCTGAAAAATAAGTTAATGTCTGGTCCATTGTAGCCGACGCATCGAGCATCCCCTCTTTTAATGTTCTCGCTTTGGTATGCCCGAAAGTTGGCAAGGCCTGTACTTGGAAGTGCTTCCTAAACAGATTAGCGATTCCCTTGGAGTCAGTGACGCCATTTATACTGGCAGGAAGACTAGGTTTTGCATTAAGCTGTTGTGTACTTTTCCAAAACTTGTTAAAATCTTTGTTTTTATGGTGATTGGCAATGATATTCATTTTTATTTGGTTTTCGTTTTTTATACACCATTTAAGCTTTGCTTTAAATTGTTTACGCGACTGACACATCAATTCATAGACTTGACCCGAAAGTGGTTTACCATACATTAGCCATAAGTCAAAGCAACGCCGAGCCTCCCTATGCGCCTGCCCGACATAAAGATTCCAGCCAACTACTCTCCTATTACTTCCCTTTTTTACATGTTGTCCCCTATGAGTGGAGGTCGCAGCCTCTGACAATACTTCAATTATTTTTAAATACATTGCATTTAAAATTACTTTATGTCCATCTTTTTCACACATATGGTCGGCACAACTACTCAACTCTGTTGGGAAATCTATGTTTCGTAGTTTTTCATGACACATTTTGTTATACTTCTCCATTTGACTTTTGTCCCTATTTCCCCACATAATTTTATTACACTGCTTTACATCATGGATTATTTTTGGCCGAATTAAATTTAAGTTACACTGAACAATCAGAGGAAAATGGTCAGAAGAAAGTACACAATAATCAATGCGAATATCAACTATGGTATTCCACGCTGACTTGGTAACCAGACAATGATCAAGCCATCGTTTACAATTATGCGCGTCACTTAAAAATGTAAAATTGTTAGAGTTCTCGTTTAAGTATTCGTAATCCGCACATAACCAACTCTGTTCTGTACAAAAGGATAACATCTCCTTACCAAAAGTCTCCGTGTAGTGTGCATTGAAATCTCCCAGTAAGTACACACATTCACATTCACTGCTATCCACTACGGCACTTAAAGTTCCTAAGCATTTTGTAAAAACAGGAAAATTCTCACTACATTCGGTCGGCATGTATACGTTACAGACCACAAACTCACTATTGTTTTCGGACACTTTTATCGCACAAATTCGATCTTCATCCGATGGAATTATTAATACACTGCGAAAGAGTGACTTGCGCCACAGGATTGCAACGCCACCGTGCGGTCTTCCACGCAATACGCCCGCCGTAAGGTCTACCGCAGACGACCCAGTGTAATCAAAATCAGAGTGTATCTCCCCTAGGTAGGGAATCTCGTAGGGTAAAAGCCATGTCTCCTGAAGACATATTATATCCACATCTTCACACATATTTCTAATTTCAGATACTGATGTTTTAACATTTTTGCAATTGTAACTTATAATTTTTATAGACATAATTATTTATTTATTTATTAACCTGGTTTTCAGACTGTTTTTTGAACATAAAATGCACAAAACGCCTAAAGGTGATACCATTTGGCCAAAAACGATCATCAAGAAATAAATCTAATTTACTCTTAGAGACGTACATTTTATATGCATTATATTCCCTTACTTTTCTCATGTTAATCATCTTCAATGAAACAACTTCGTTTGTTTTTTCCTTTATATAGGTAACAATATCTTCTTCACCCGTATCTTTGCTGACGTTTGAAATTAGAAGCGGCACTTTTACATCAGCTGCTCGGAATTTACCATCTGGCTCGGGCACAGCACAACCTTTTTGACCAATCAGCTTGTAACGCTTGGCTGATTTACTTCGCACTATCTGCCATTCCGAGTTACTGCCTGTTGCCACAAGTTCACTACTCTTATTTAAGTTTGCTATGTTTAGAACTCGTGGCGTTCTCGCACCGCCTAACTTATTATGACCCGCCGAGATATTCTTACTCGACGATCGCGGTAATTGTATAGTGACAGGGGACCCACGCGAGTCGCTTGCGCCTGTTTTCGAGCAGGATACCGGTTTTGCTGAAACCGCAGTGGATCCCGAGGTGGCCTCAGTTCGTTCCACTCTTAGCTCCATCTCGCTCACTCCCACCATATCGTCAACGCATGTATTGCTCGCGCGTCTGCTATCCTTCTCACCGTCCGAAACCGCAGTAGAAGTGGTCTGCGCCTCTTCATGCTTTGTTTCATCCATCGCCATGCAATCGAGAGAGACAGCAACATCAGCTGGGCTTTCTTTGTATAGCGAATGTTCCGTTAAAGCGGGCAGGTCGCTTATCTTTTCAACAGCTGATTGCAACGGCGATCTATATTCGGGTTCATATTGAAGACCAATAGGGCCGCTATTTAACACAAAACTGTTTTGTAAACATGCACCTCGTCTCTTATTTACTTTAGTGTTTGATGAAAAATTATCAATTAGGGATGCATGTTTCAAGGTATCAACTTCTTGCCTAAGTAGTTCAAATGTTTCCCTTGTAACTACCTTCTCTTCTAGCGCGAACAGTTGGTTCTTTAAGTACAAAATATCTCGAAGCAGTCTCGTCACATCGACATGATCAAAAGTGACCGGCGGAAGCTTATGAAGTTCCTTGGCAACAAAAATCGGAAGTGATCCAGAATCAACACCTTTCATCAGAGCAATCATGTCTTCGACGTCCTTTGACATTTTCTTCTTGCCCTCTTTTCGACGAAGCGGCATCTTCTTCGCAGTTGGGATGGACTCGTAGAGAAGAGTCTTGGCCTCCATAATATCATTCACGGTGAACGCGGAGGTGACCAGCTGATGTATACTCTCCTCATCCATAAAGCCCAGCACATTGTTCAAAAAAGCTAACACTTCGTTTATAACTATATTGCAGTTTGCACATTTCACGCACTTTACGATATTTGATGCCATTTTTTTTTTCTCTCTCGCGAACGGAATGAGTCACCGGTTCGACGACAAACGGTCAAACAGTGCGTGCATGCAGCTCGTTATAAATATAATTATAAATTATAAATTTATTAGATTTGAAATAAATCTGCAGCCACTATTGTTTTTCGGTGCTTACAAAAAAGTACTTAGTAAAACGTATATATTGCTCCTTTTGTTTGTAAGTGTAAAAGCTCACATTAAACTCAATTCCAATCTATGTCAAAAGATTGACTGAGTCAAGTGTTCGGTCGTGGTTTTACCACGAATGGAATACTGTAGCCCGTAACACGTAGCACGGCTTCAAGCTTAGCTAGTTTTAATGAAAAAAGACCTTACCTTTATTTGGTCGGATTCTGATTTCGAGCGCGAGACGTTGAAGCGCTAGGATTGTTGGACGGTAGTTCACCGTAACAAACAAGCAATTCACGGCGCATGGCGTCGCGTTGGCACAGGCAGGACACACTATGATGCCTGTTGGGGCTTGATGAGTGTGGGCGAGGAACGCTTCACACTGAGAGGCCCTGATGGCGCGTCGTCAGCGCTGCTTAACATTTTTAATGAAATGCCTTTGTGGCCCCATTAGTTCACTTTTTTCATTTGTCGAAACGCAATGAAAATAAGGGTAGGTTTATTGAAAGCAACGCATACCATACGTCTCGATTCAAGATAATTAGGACTGGCTGGCATCACGTGCCAGCTCGGCCAAAAAATTGCTACAGATCAATATCGCGTATTGATTCGGAGCGTTAAAATGCGGACTGGCTAGTATCTCGTAAAAGCTCGGCCGCGAAGCGTAAAGCATGCATGTAGCAGCCACGCTGGGTTATGCGTTTAACTTCAGTTCACAATTTACTTTTTCAGTATGAATATCACAATAAGGTAACTTTCGTTTAGCATGACGAAATAAAAAACTTAACGGTTTTTTCTTTTTTGCTGTGGTTACTGCGTGCGTCGGAACGGCGCGCGCGCACGGACACGAATGAGCGACAGGCGGCTGGCAGTGCTGTGAGGCGCAGGAAGGAGGGAGGGATACTAGTTTTTTACCTTCTCTTTCTTGCGCTAAACCTGTGTGCGAGTGAATGGACGCGTAGCAGGGCCTACTACATGGTCAATTAAATCTCAGAGACGAAGGCAGGACAATTTTACGTAGTTTCATTGTTTTGACCTAATTTTGCTTATTAAATAACTGTAATTATTAGATAAGTGATTATCAATAATTTTGTAAGCAACAATTTTTCTGTATCAAAGCGACTTAGCACATTTGTGCACTTAAAAATAGTTGCAAACGTTAGATTTGTTCTAGTATGAAATGCACTTACAACGTTTGGATTGTCGGTAATATGTAAGATAATATATCGTAAATGTACTTAATGTTCTTGTGCACTAACTTGTACAAAGTGAGGGAATGTTTATACCACTTATTGATTTTTCGTACTAGATTAGTAAAAATAAAGGATTTTAATACTTTTGGTCATTACCGATTGTTACTTGATACAGCAGTGACACTGGGTTTTTGATAGAAAGAGATGGAATATCGACACGTGGGTAAGTGCAAACGGTAGAGCACGTCAATTAATACAGTTTGCAGTAAAAAAGTAAAAATCGCAATTTTTGTAGTTAGTACAAGTGTGCGCTAAGCCATCGAAATGTCAATCTGTCTATTTTTTGAGGTTAAACACAAGATAAAATAGGGGGGAGGGTGTTTAACTAAAACACTGTTTTAAAGAGTGTTTTAGCGCCAAAAACAGATTTGTGGTAAGGATTTTCTTAAAATCTTGTTAAACAGTGCCTAAAACTGTGTTTAAGTGATTTGTGGTAAGGCTGTAATTTTTTTGCCATCATAAAAATTATCAAAATGTCCCATTGGTCTGTAGGTTGTCCCATACCGCTAAGGGCACACAAATTTTAATAAGTTACGTCTATGAGATTGCGTAAAGATTTTAATGAATCTTTTTGAACTTGTTTTACGTTGAATATGCTTGGATATGATTTGTAATGAGTATTTTATTGTTATCATATCTCTCAGTTAAAAGTTGCCAAGCTATTTTGTAATTGCAAGCGGTAAATTCAAGACTTTGAATAACTGCAGACGCACTGCCTTTAAGAGACGCGCGTAAATAATGAAATTTACTGATTTCGTTAATTCTGTCATTGTTATGAGAGATAAGTGAAATATACATATCTCGGAATTCGAGCCAGTGCTGAAAATCTCCGGCAAAAGAAGGTGGGTTTATGTCCGGAAGGGAAGTCCCGCTTTGCACTAGAGCCCGCCTCAGGGTCCTCATCAGGGCTCGACGGGGCCTCCAGCACGCTGCGCGCGTATGAAGAATCCGCGAAGTAAATATTCTCGAACTGTTCCCGTTCTCCGAATTCTTTCTCGGTGTCTTCCGACAGCGCTTCGATTTCAGTCTGTAATTTGTTTAAGTCTACGTAAGCATCATCGATCGTTTTAAGTCTGTTTTTAAGCTCCTTTTCATGAGGATGGGATAGTGTTTTATAGCTTTTAATCAGTCAGGGATCAAACGACTCTCGAGAGTCGCATAACAATGGAATTCAGGCATTCGTTTGATACCTGACTGATTAATGATATTTATGAAGTTTGTGAAATGAGTCAGCTTAGCTTTTAAGCTGCTGCGCGTTCTACATAGCTTTTTAAGATCTGCCATGATTCAAAATGCCGTGAAGCTCAGTGAAGAAGAAAATTATGAAGTGCGTAATTAATTCAAATAAGTAATATAAAATGTTGTTCACGAATGAAATTGCAATAGGCAGGCGTAGATAGCTAAGGAATGCAGACCGGCGGAGCGAGAACAATAGGCTCGCCACGCGGGAACAAAGGACGACCGCGTGGTCGTGCGATAAGCATGAACTTGAAAAAATATGCAATTTAATCTTATTACGTGATATCGCACCTTTGGGAACAAAGGGTCACTTCTGCAGGATTTCCAACTTTACAGGAGGAGCAAAAAACGTTTTCTTTTAGCGTAGTTCTTAAATAACTTAATACTGTTTTAGAGTATTAACGCGATTCTTACAGATTTACATTGATAAATTCTTAACAGATAAATCGTTACTATTTAAAAAAATCATACAAGAGACGATTTTGAGAAATAAGCCTTAAACTGAGGGGAGGGTACCAAAAGTGTCTTTTTGTTACAAATTGCTAATAGTTGTTTTGCAGAAATGTCCTTTATAAAAAATAATAAAATCTAAAAAGAAAGTTTAAGAGTATGTTAAGAGGTGATTACCTTTATGTTTTAGTAAAGTTGAATATTATTGTAAACCAATAAAACTAAAACGAGCAGAAAAATACGAAAATACGAAAATTTAACATGATGTAACGATAACATGGAGGATTATTCAATAAAACAGCAGATATTATCAAGTTTTGTTTATTCAAAATCAAATAAATGACATCCAAATGAAAAAAATAATAAACATTTCGAAAGAAATTATATAATAAAGGCTTTCAAGTTATTTTATACGTGATAAAACTTAAGTAATATTGAATTGTTTTCAAAAATATATCATTCATTATCATACCTTATCAGTTTAGTAGGTATCTAAAGTCTTTATTTAAGTTGAAGTTGTACTTAATATTTAAAATCTGAACACATTTGGCATAGCCTACACGTTTCAATTAAATCTAAAACTTAAATCAATCATGTTCAGCCTTAATACGAAAGTAAATTCTCTTATACAACAAGTTTGGCGGACAAAAACTTATAAGATATTCATGAATAAATTCTGAAATTGACATAACACTTGAGCTTACTGATTCGAAGGGCTATGTCCGTTACCTTAGTTCTTCTACGTATCTCCTCGTTTCCGATTCGATCTCGTAGAGAAACACCGAGCATAGCCCTCTCCATTGCTCGTTGTGTGATTTTGAGCTTCTTTATGAGGCTCATAGTTAGTGACCACGTTTCGGATCCGTATGCCAACACACACTGGTAACACACAATGGTTGAAGACTTTCGTCTTCAGACACTGAGGTAATTAAGACGAGAAGACGCTCTTGCGCAGTTTCCCGAACGCTGACCAGCCTTTTTATTCCTGAAATCTGTTACCTAAAACCAAATTAATATTATAGTAAGTATAGTAAGTAATTAGTAGGGATATAGTTATTCTTTTCGGTCCGATACGTTAATCGTCAGCATTTTAGCCGTGTAGATCTTATATGTTTTGATTTGCTTACAATGCATTTTGTCCTCGTCCTTGGTAAGAAAATAATTAATATAAACATAATGCAATTTTACTACTCATGTAACATTTAAACATCAAGTAAATGATTATTGTATTCAAAATGCAATGACCCTTTTAGGTAAAAATCACAAATAAATCTAGTAAAATTAAGACAAGTATTAACAAGCTGTCATTTTACTAAAAACATACTTTATGCTCTAATTTTATTAACCATTTACTTTAATATTAAAAAGACACTTTATATTAAAAACACCTTTTCTTTTATAAATAATGGAATGAAATATGATTAAAACATTACTAGTAAATAAAAATGCTTGTGATATTATCAAAACAAACAGGATTATTTAAATCCAAAAAGTCACTTATATGCAAAAATATCACTACATAATACAAATAAAATGTCATTTATTTACAGAAGTGACGTTTTGGGTCCAATGATACGAAAAGTTTTATGGTTCGATGTCACTAATAAACAGAAGTGTCTTTATGTTTACAGCAAACAAATATCAAAATTGGTAACAAAATGTACTTTTTAAATAGAAGTAACGTTATTATTCCAAGGAATATGTAAGCATATAAGTCATAACTTACCGTAGTGCCGCTCTGTCAACAACGCGCAAGATCACACTTCGGCTGTCAAGACACTACTGACCGGATGAGACGTTATATTTCAAGCAAATGGACCAATTACGCGAAATAACGTAACGTCCCCCCCGCCCTCAAAGCGATGTTTGTCACGCGATTATCACCGTTTTTACTGTGTATATAAAGTCGATTATCGCGGTTTTTTCTGTATATTTAAGTCGTTTTTATAAAATATTGCAAAAGTGACCCTTTGTTCCCAAAGTGCGATATATTTACGTGATTGAAAGATGATAAATCGATGCGAATGACTTAAAGACACACTTGATGTAGATGAAATAATTAAAAGTTGGCTCAATGCGAATCTATAATTAATCCTAGTGGAAAGAAGAAGGATTAGAAGGTATATGGAACGGACTCACTAAGTATTTTCCCTTTTCTTGAGACTTCGACGATGATTCGACACGTGCTCGTGTGGGTCGTCCTCGTGTCACGAAGGTTATGTTCCAAGCTCGTCCGCTTCGTTCGTCAAGACGGCGTTCTCCCAAGAAGGACCAGCTGGTGGATAGCTCAGCGTAAATGGTGTACCTACTTCAGGTAGACAAATGATAACCCATAATTATAGGAACATGTCGTTTACTATATGTATGTATTACAAGGCAGTGAACAATGATGCCGCGACAATATGTTCGATTCGCAAAAGAGGGCGCTCGCGAGGCGCGCACGGGGAGCCGACGCGAGTGGCGGGTGCGACCAGTCATAGAAAAGAGAAGATTCTTAGTCTAAACTGATTGAAGTGGACAACTGGGAAGCAACTGTAGCAATTGTCACCCCCTTCGGTCACACGGGTGACAATTGAGAAAAATTAATACCAGTTGTCCCCTCTGATATGAATCTAAAGTAAACAGTTGGGAATATTTGTTACCCGGGTGACGATTGGGAAGAAAAATCTCAGTTGTCACCCCGGGGGACAATGCTAGAGGGGACTACTGGGAATAATCCCCCGCGCGTCGCGCGCGCGAAAAAGTGGGCGGGGCAGAACGGCACGTGTATCGGCGGGCTTTGGCGGCAAAATAAAAGCCAAGCGGTGCGCTTGTCAAAGAAACCGACAACCGCATCGAAAACCATTTACTAAGAGCGGTCAAAATGAATGAATTATGTTATGAGTTGGCGCGTGTAAGCCGGGAGTGAGAGGGAAGATATTGACATCCTTTACAAAACGTACGCAAGCGAGTAGGAGTAAATGCCTACAACGAACGGGGTGTTTTAATTACTTAGAAGTCAAAATGGTTTTTGGCGTTATTCTCGAAAACTAGCAACTTAAATGGAAAATTATACTTGAAAAAAAATATTCATTTATACTAGTATTCGCCATTAAAATATTTTTAATTAATTATAAGTCACCTTATACATTAAGCCTCATAAAAATGGAGCAGGGTTATATCTGAACCCATCAAAAAACTAATTAAGCGGCTACCTAGACGTGCGCTCACAAACCTCGATATATAAGAACATGCTAGTGTGATGATTTTTGTATTTAGATTTAATCAGTTGGACCTGTAGTAATATTAACTCAATGCAATAACCGTTAACGTTATTAATATTTGTATAAGAATGAGTATTGTTACTTTACCAAATACCGTTATCGTTGTTTATAAAGTGGCAACACAGGCTGCCCCTTCCCCTCCTACTTTCTTACTTGCGAGGCGCACTCGGAAAGCGAGGAGTCTAGTGCTAACCGCCGAAGCGAAAGGTTGTGGAAATAAATCTATGTTGAGGTGCCGTTATAATTATTATGGTTAGAAATAATGATTTGTATAAAAGATAAGTGTGGTGATCGAATAAAGAACTTTATAAAATTGTGATGGTGTTTGACTCATGAAAAGTCAGAAGTGGAAACCTGCAGCTCACAAAGGGTACGTACTATTTTTGATTCATATGATTAGAGCAATAAAATGTTTCTTATAAAATAGTTTCAATAACGTAACGATTTTGCTTTACATCGAGCAATGTGTTTGGATTGAATTCTATTTTGCTTAGCACTTACTATCCTGATTAAATCGTGTTAAGTTTCCAACTGACCATTTGGTCAAGGCAACTCCTTGATAGTGTTCAGTGGTTACGAATACACAAGTTTACTTGATATCTAAGTAGGTAATAAAAATTGTCCAGCTAGCACTGGGTTTGTTCTTGATACGAACCTAGCCTGTGCTAACATGACGTAGTTGTGCTGTGTTATCATTAAATCATTTGGGCAAGGCTACTCTTTGCTAATGGCTTATGAAAACACAATGCGCGATTTATGTAATTGGTTCAACTAAAAAGCCAAATTTAATATAAACTACTATGATCGTTTCTCAATCCAAATACGAAATACAAAGCGAAATAGGTACTCAATATTATTGTTATTTTCTTGTAGCTGTGTTTAGTAGATTTAAAAAAAAAATATATTTTAACATACAACTGTTGTAGGGCTAATATTCTGTTTTTTATAAATAAATATTTAAAAAAAAACTTATTTCAAAAGTTGAATATATACCACTCCATTTTTGATTTGGTAGTCGTAGAAAAAGACTTATAAAAACTATGTTCGTGAGTTATTATGACCAATAGTGAGTTCTAAATTGGATTCAATTTAAACCAATTTAATTCATCAATTTCATTTAGTTCGATTCATTTGTAATTTAATTAAATTCGATGCATGACTTAAAATGATGGCTTTAAAAGATATTACTAGTTCCATCCAAATAATTATTTTAATTAAATTTTAATACAATTCAAGTTCATTTTAATGTGTGTTGTATTTGATTCAATAATCAACTTGAAATTAAGGCCACTGTGCCGATCCAATTTTACAAGGTAGATATAGCGGCCAGGTGTGTCGCGTGGGCCAAGTGTGTCCTTAAGCAGCGGCCAGGTGTGTCGCGAGGGCCAAGTGTGTCCTTAAGCAGCGGCCAACTGTGTCGCGAGGGCCAAGTGTGTCCTTAAGTAGCGGCCATGTGTGTCGCGTGGACCATGTGTGTCCTTAAGGAGCGGCCAGGTGTGTCGCGTGGACCAAGTGTGTCCTTATGTAGCGACCAGGTGTGTCGCGTGGACCAAGTGTGTCCTTTAGTAGATAGCAAATATTTTCATATTAAATTAAAAACTCATGGTATGTAACAAGCAGACAATAACATGCAAAAGATAGTTAATTCATTGGTTACATTATGACCTCAGCGAAGTATTCGTGAATTAAAATTATTAAATTACAGTTTAATCAGTTCATCATTAATATGTGCCTAAATATCAATAATTAATAAATTAAATAATTTATTAGCATTTTGACGAATCAAAAGTCAAGATGAAGATTATTTTACGGTTGACGTAGATATACTTCGACCGTGCTGGATAATTATTTTTATTTTATTGTTATTTTATTTACTGAAGTTTTATTTTATTTTAAATTATAGTACGATTATGAGATTTTAATACATGGAATTAAAAATTAAATCATATCATCTACGTATTGTAAAAATATGTATACATCTAAAATGAGGTTAGCAACATCAAATCTAAAATATTAAAATTCATCATTAAAATATTCCTTCACACTATAATGATATCCCCTTTTCACTCATGAATGGTGTCTTCAATTATTTGGGTGGATTTTGATAAAGTTAGACAATAACATGGCGGGAAAGAATGTCGCTTGGGCAGTGTTTCCTTTTATTTTCTTGAGTTTTAGTAAACGTAGGTACAACGGTTAGATGCGAATTCCCTATTTGGGGCGTATTGCGATTCAACTTAATCCGTTCAATATCCAGGCTGTTCAATTCAATTCAGTGTAAACGAATACTATCAATGTAATTATGTTTTCATCTCTCCTGTTCGGAAAATAGCACTTTCCTGTGTAGATAGCCGGGTGGAAAATAGCTTATCCATCCCTAGGGTGAAAAGTAATTTAGTTTTAATTGGCATGGTATAGAGTCAGGCATGCAGTCAAAGCTTGGATCAAAGATAATTGAGTCACATCATATTATAAAAATAATAAACATTTTTGCTTAGCTATACATTGAAAAACATGTTTATTATGATCGTTGATATAAAAAATATTCAATTGATTCAATCTATCTATAATTAAAACACATTTACTAATCTGTGATTAAGATATTCGGCTGCCCGCCATAATACCAAGATGACACTTTTTTTTACATTGTCAGTGTCATTTTTTCTTTTTGAACTCAATACCTACTTTTTTAAATTTTGACAATTATTATCTGTGGGGTAAATTCGATCGATATTTTTTACAAGGATTTTAATTATTTCGTATCGTCTGCTTTTTCGTACTGTTTTCATGTATTCATGTCGTTATTCTTTCTAATTATGTTAGATGTTTGGAGAACTGTAAATTAACTGTCTTTTTGTGCAAGAACTTGAGTTTTGCTTTCTCACTGAACTACATAATACCTGACCATAACATCTACAACCACTATTATAAATTAAATGTTTTTCCTCACAGTCGAAATGAAAAATAGTATGTTTAACTCGGGTGAAAGCACCATTTCACTCTCGAATTATTGGCGCTCTCACTTCGTTCGAGCGCCAGAAACATCTCGAGTGAAATGGGTCGCTTTCTCCCCTTGTATAACAATCTACTATTAAATAATACTACAATAGTATGAATGAATATTGTGATGTATATGTTTATGTTATAATATGATATTATCAATTTAATTCGAGAACAACATACGAATTACTAATTTGACAGTAAATCAGCTGATAAACATTAAAAGCTGCATCGCAATACACTCTCATCCTGATGGCTGAATATTGCATTTGAAGCTAGTATTAACAGATTATTTATCACAAATTATATCGCATATTATAAATTGTACCTACAGAAGAGAAGCATTGAATACAATATTCATTTATCCTAATTCACGTATCGTGTATATTGTTGTATATTATATAGAAAGACTTCTAATACAAATTTACTTTTTCCGAGGCCATGAAGACGAATTTGTCGAGGTGACTGACGTGACTGCGCACTCAGCACTGGAGCAATAGCCAGGCCGCAGCGCCCCGCCTATGCGTCGGAGGACTGGGATGTCCACGGCGTAGGTGTTTTCTACATGCTGGCATGCCGGATGAGCCTCCCGGACGTCAGAGGACTAGGGTATTAAGACTGAGGTGTACGAGGCCAGACCAGGTCGGTCGGGTCGAAAAAGAAGACTGAGCTCGGGATCAAGGCTGAGGACATCGACATCTTTCAATAGAAGTCTGAAAACAATAAGGACCTCTATGCGTCGTAGATGGTAAGAGCCGTCGAGCCACCTTTGGTCCCATTTCACACAATTTATATTGACTCCTTTAGCTTTGTTCGCAAAATTCCTATATTTTAACTGTTGTGGGTATCCACTGTATATTCACCGACTGTGCATAATGTGTATGTGTGTTCACCGAATATGTCTTTGTTAATACAATTTGCAGATATTATTCGCTGAAATCTTGTAATTTAAGATCCCAACGTTTCGAAAACTTAAAGATGTTTGTGGTTGCGAGTAGAATGAGATGTCAAACTTTAAAATAAAAGAAATAAACGTTTATTGTACCACTTCAATAACAATAATAGTAGTTCATAGTGTGGCAAACCAATCTCTTTTGAGATATATTGTTTTTGAATCTTCCTTTTATTATTTTGACAAGTTTGCTTTTTACCTCAAAAGATAAAAGTTGAATTTCTGTGAAAATATCCTTTTATTTTACTTTGAAATCCGATTCATTGATCCCTCTCAACGCAAACATATACACATAGTATATAACAACAATCAGCCGTCTACCATCGAATTAGTACTCAACCTGTACCGTGGTAGTAGTCATCATGAGAATTTTCTCATTTATTATATTGTCAAGTTGGTAAATACAGTACAAAAAGATGAGTTCACTAATTTCCAAATTAGGAATCTGTATTTTGGCGATCCATAATTTTACTAAACTTGTAGAATCAAGATTGCACTCTTGCATATTTATAAATATAAAAAGTAAATTCTGAAAAGTTTGCTTCTCTATTTGTCATTTACAGAGTAATCATTACTCATTAAACTATAATATTAACGTTTCTATCCATGCAGAAAGGTAGAATAGAATCTTGTGCTGATGGTAAATTGTTTTGAGCGAAAAGTATTCACGTATTACGTCAGAATCCAATATCCCTTTGTAAATACATTCAAAGGCACAAAGATCACAAACGTTAAGGGTTATTTTTTGCAACACTTTCTCTGCGTCATCTACATGGCAAATATTTTAAAATTTTACGATTTAAAAAAAAAACCTGACTGAAAGTATCCGTCAATTTATTATAACAAATTCAGCTCAATCCATAAAAATTGGCTAGGGACAAACGTAGATATTTCATTTAGAAATTGCATCTGCCACAAAAGTTAGATAATGGGACACGAATGTAAAACAACAGTTTTTTTTTTAGAAATCTTGGAACTAAAACATCATTTACATTTTATATTTAATAAGTAAAATAGGGGGAATTATTTTGCTGCAATTGAGTGATAATAGCTTAATTGTAAATTGGACCATGCCCTCTTAGGTCATGACGAATAAATTGGTAAATAATGCTGAAAGGCTTTAATGTTCTTTTTCTTTAATATTTTTAAAATAAAATATAAAGTAGATCCATTTCAAAGAGTTGCAGTCTTTGAAATGGATCTACTTTATATTTTATTTTCAAACGTATACAAAATATCTATTGTTTTAGTCAAATTTGTACAGCCTATCTTGACTTTACGGGGAGTTGGTTCAGTAAATCATTAAAAACCATAAGAAATGATTTATTTATTTAAGTACGTAAACATGTACACAGTAGCAGTAGATGTTAACATAATAAATTATACTCATTGTGATTGTGTTATTTATATCAAATGTGTGTTTTTTTTTAAATAATATTTTTCAAAATTCTATTCTCCCAGTAAAAGAAAATGTTTTTAATGTTCCATTAAATTATTTCTGTGCCACTATCTTATAAAACAGTTATGACGACGCGTTTGGTGTATTGGTTAGCGCTCCTGACTATTACGCCGGCCGTCGCGGGTTCGAATCCCGCAAGGGGCAAATGTTTGTGTGATGAACATGAACATTTGTACCTATGTCATGGATGTTATATGTATTTAAGTATTTATGGGAGACGCCCCAGTCATAATCGTTGTCTGGTACTTCGTAACACAAGGAAGAAATTCCTTACCACGAAACCAGACAAATGGTGTGTTGTCTGGCGCATATTTATATTTATATTTATATTTATATAGTTTGAGATCAGACAATTTAAGCACCAAGTTATTCGAACACTACCAACAAGTTATCTTAATATAGTAGTTATCATAGTACAAGTTATCAACAAGTTATCATAGTATAAATTAGCCAAACCTTATGTTCCATAATTCATAACATTTATGGGCACTGGAAGACGAAACTTGCGCCATGTAAGTTACAAAATTATCAATTTTCAAAGAGTAATAAAAGAAGCTCAAATATTGTTTTTTTTAGATTGGCCTTATGTTAGATAAATTTTGATCATTTTATTTCTTTTAGACACTTTGTTTATCCTAAACATTACACAAAAAAACATGCGGGTGTATTTTCTTTAATCATCTATTTTTTTTAAAAGCATTATTGCACAAATGACAGTATACAAATGGTGACTTGTTGGAAATATTAACTCCCCATCGTACTTTTGAGTCATTCAAAAACTTTAATGGATGCTGTTGTTAATAAAAATTTAAATACTCAACAAAATGTTGTAATGGAGTATTATATAATGATGTAATTATAGTAATGAGGCATTAATTTGTCTTCCACTGATGTTTTATTACGTTTGAAACGAGCTGTTGTTCCTGTAGTTAAGTAAGGTTTCTTTAAAGCTATGATCGTTTATATGCCACATTCTTCAAACTACAAAAAATGATACTCAAGATTTTAAAGTCAATTTAGTTAAAGAGGTACATTATGTTTTCTTACAATCTCGAAAAATGCCTCTAAGCATCCGCTGTAGATTACTCATTATTATTACAATTGTAATTGTAACCGAAGTAACTTATTAGCCCCTACAGTAAAATTACATTTAAACTACCGATACATAGACGTGATGTACTCGGATTTCATCAAAGATTATAGCTAAGATGTTTTAAACTTTTGTTGCTGCAAGTCGTATAAGGGCACTGAATTAATACTTTAGCCTTTGCTAGTTAGTCAAAATTTCAGTAAACCTTTATATTCAATAGATCTATCTATATTTGCCAGAGCTGCGGTAACTCAAAGTAAAACAAAAATAATATAATTATAAAAAGTACTAGTAAGGAACATGGTTATTGTTATTTAAATGTATTTTGTGATTGATTTATATATGCTGTGTATTACAAAGTGAGTTCAACAGTATTATTGTAGCATAATCTTTATTTCTCGAAAGTCGTATTAATTTTGTAGTGCTAATATAAATACCGAATGTGATGATTGTTTTAATAAGTACAATTTGTAATATTTTTGATGTGGTGAGCTCAACAGTAAAATTTTAACATAATCTTTATTGCTCATAATTTGTAAAACGTAGTATACTTTAGTAGTATTGATATACGAATATATGTAGAGACAAATGCACCAGGAGGTGCACTAGGTAGGATGGCCGAATGTGATGATTTTTGTATTTAGATTTAATCAGTTGGACCTGTAGTAATATTAACTCAATGCAATAACCGTTAACGTTATTAATATTTGTATAAGAATGAGTATTGTTACTTTACCAAATACCGTTATCGTTGTTTATAAAGTGGCAACACAGGCTGCCCCTTCCCCTCCTACTTTCTTACTTGCGAGGCGCACTCGGAAAGCGAGGAGTCTAGTGCTAACCGCCGAAGCGAAAGGTTGTGGAAATAAATCTATGTTGAGGTGCCGTTATAATTATTATGGTTAGAAATAATGATTTGTATAAAAGATAAGTGTGGTGATCGAATAAAGAACTTTATAAAATTGTGATGGTGTTTGACTCATGAAACTAGTGATATTCCTTACTTTCGAGGCGTTTACATGAGAGATACATTACCTTTGAAACCTAAAAAGATAGAGTGCGGAATATTGAATTTGGGTAGCAATATAAATCCTGGTACACATTGGGTAGCCTTTGTAAAGCAAAACAATTACGTAGAATATTATGATAGTTTCGGTTATTTAAAACCACCTTAAGAGTTTATGAAATATATGCATAACTTACCTATAAACTACAATTATGTGAGACACCAAGCTTACGGCAGTACTAATTGCGGTCATTTGTGTATACGTTTTTTTAAAAAGTATTGAAAAAAACATTTATAATAAACAAAATTAATAAATGTGTCCGTTCAAAAATGTCTTTCACTGTGTCTATAACTAGGAGAGGAGACTCTTTAACAACAAACCATTCTCTAACGTTGGAACTCTCAGGAGAATATGAATGCGGTCTTTTGTATTTCTCAACTTTCAATTCTATTCCAAATATCGATGAACGAAACAATAAGTTTTACTATGGTGAAAATGATATCATAGAAATTCCTGAAGGATCTTATGAGCTCCAAGATATTTGCAATTATTTAAAAAGCAACATAAAAAACACTGCATTAAAACTATCATGCAATAATAACACATTGAAAACCAAGATTTTTTGCTCAAAAGATGTTCATTTTAATAAAAGTGCATCACTGGGTAAAATTTTAGGTTTTGGATTAGAAACAATAAATGCAAATATAAGTACTTATTCCCAGTATCCTGTTAGCATTCTATCAACAACCATCGTGCGAATCGAATGCGATGTAGTTAGTAGTTCATTTGTGTAAGGATAATACCATCTAAGTAGTTAACTTAATATTAAACGATACGTAAGATTAAAATAAATAAATAAGATGCGCAATGACAACCGGAAATAAAGTCAACTCAATCAATATTTATCATAATTATTCATAGACTAGTTCATTCGTTCATTTCATTCACTCATGGTGACGCGCTCAATCGCAAGACGGGCAGTCTTTACTCAGCTCTCGTGCCGAGCGGACATCTAAACAAAGTCAGTGCGAAAACCAGCGTTCAATAACGGTAATATTCTTCTGGAGCAAGTACAGGTCAGTTATTATTTTCGAATGTTGCTTCTTTGTGAAATATGTTTATTAAACGGCCAAAAGGCTTAAAAACAGTGTGATAAATTATTAAATGTTTGTTAAAATGAGAATAGTCGTTTCATTCTTTTGTAGGGGTCACAGGTTGTCACATGTACCTCACACTTACCTACCTGTACACACACATACTGTCTACGCGCACAAGATGCGACGTAGAACCACCTTAATTTATTTCGTAGCTAGGTAGCTTTAGTAGATGCATTTGTGTATTTTGTAGAGTAGTTTTGTTTGTAGCTTTACTTATGTTGTAAAATCACCTCATACATCATACGATCATGCTCATCCAATCACAGCTCTCCTTCCACCTAGTTTACCTTGAAGGCCCAGTGGTGGGACTCTCTGTTTATTATTATTTGTGTCTTATTATAATTTACTTAAGGTCTAAATTGTAAACTTCCGTAAGTACAGTAGCCAAAGCTTGTATTCTCTATACGACACTTCACATTTGGTCGCTGTCGCCTTAGCACTGTCCCTTGTAAATTAAATATAAGATTTAACTCATTAAATGAGGAATTTTTAAAGTCAAATTAGCTTTATTTCCTCCCTTTGTTCGAATAGCGAACAAAATTGGCGACCGTGACAGGACAGTGCCTAGTTTTGAAGCGATTTTTGGAGTTTTCCAGAATTCTGTCCCCTGTTGAGGACGAGTAGAGGTAATCACCACGTCATCCGCCTCATCGAGTTTCACCGAGGGTTTTGGACAGAATCCGGCCTTATCCTGTGCTCTGTGTGCTGACGTTTGGATGTGCCCACTCCGCGACCTACGTGTCCACCGTGAAATTCTCCAAAAGGCCGTGAAGTCGTAATTAAGGAAGTCGAATCAAGGTCTTCTCGACGTAGCAAGAGACTACCTGGGCGCCGAACTGCGCTGCCACTTCTCCTGTCTGATTGTCAAGTGAGCCCGTTCCTTTACTATCCTTCCTATTTCTGACACAATTTGTGTATTCAGGAACTAGCTTTCAGAATTGCCGATATTTAGTGCTAAACTAAACAGGAAGTACCTACATATCGCAATACCTTTTTGTGCTTTCTACTTCTTGTGTAGCTTACTATCGCCTTAGGCTGTATCAACTAGGTGTTTCGCACAAGCATATTGCAAAACAGGAAGACGCATATGTGCTTAAAATTCCCTGATTAAAGAAAAAAATAGCCTTTAATACTTACATTTTATAAATATCAATCCATTTTTGTTAACTTTCACCATTTTTATCACTAAATATTTCACTATATTGCCCATTTTGCACGCACTCAATCACATCCAACAGTTTCAACTTTTACGTGCTTTCATATAGCTATTCGCACTACGACTGGTACTATTTATTACGAAGTACATTCCAATCCCTTTATTAATCAATAGGCATCATCTGGTGCATTCATTATTTCTTATCTCCCTGCCCCGTGCATTCCAGCTATTCAGCGCTGCCTACCTGTCGCCGCGCTCGCACTGCTACTGGTGGCCAAGCGGTGGATGGCGGTGGGCAAGCGCTTATTTGTGACTGCAACTGCACTTCGCATCGGACCAAACGAGGAGCGTATCGTATGCACTTTTAGTTTATTTTACTATTTTTCGATTTAGCCTTATTTTTCTTTGAAAACAATGCCTGAAACTGATGCTTCGAAGTCTGAAGTGAGCCTTAAAGATTTGTTTGCTAAACGTAGCTCAATAAAGGGGCGCGTAACAAGGTTTAAAAATTATATAGATTCTTTGAGAGAATGTAAAAGCCTTCCGCCGTTAGACATATTGAAGCTTAAAAGTAAATTGGCCAAGTTCGAAGCATTATTTACAGAGTTTGATGTAGTGCAGGGACAGATAGAAGTGATTAACGTTGCCACTCAGGATGTCGAATTAGGCACAAGAGACTTAATCGAGCAGGATTTTCATAATTATTTAGCTCAAGCGCAGCAAATGGTTCAAGCGAATAGCGATGATTATAAGTCCACCTCGTCACGACGGTCTAGCGTTCATTGCCCGGGTCATCATGATGATACCGAGGTTCTGGGATTTAAGTTGCCCGCTATCAAGATACCGACGTTCGATGGGACTTATTTTAAATGGCTGGAATTTCGGGAAACGTTTGTTTCGCTCATTCATGAACCAAAGATTAGGGATGTTCATAAATTTTATTATTTGAATTCTTATCTCGAAGGGGAGGCGGCGCGAGTCATTAGTAATTTAGAGGTCACCGATAATAACTATGCAGAGGCCTGGAAGCTTTTATGCAGTCGGTACAATAATAAGCGTCAGCTGATAAATAATCATTTGAAATCCTTATTTAGCCTCGAGTCCGTGCGTGAAACAGAAAAATCATTAAGATTTATTATCGATCACGTAACAAAAAATTTGCGTGCTCTTCACACTTTGGGGTTGCCTACTGATAAGTGGGACGTGTTAATTATTTATATTGTTGCGCAAAAATTTGACTCAAAAACCTGTTTTAAATGGGAAGAGCACCGCAATTCATTAAATGAGAAACCGAGTCTTGATATAAATTGCACTTGTAAAAAGACAACTGTGAACCTGTGACAGACGAGGAATTGAACCCCGTGTCTTACGCAATCCGGGCGTATGCCTATACCACTCGGCCACCGTCACATTAACAGGCCTGTTGAATTTTGCAAGCGCTTCTTAACGCGTAGGCTGCGTGACATCATCAATGTTGTGAGATTGCTCTCACAATATCTGAAGGAAAATATTTTTACAAATATTTTAACAATCAGTTAAGATGAATTCAACAGGCCTGTTAATGTGACGGTGGCCGAGTGGTATAGGCATACGCCCGGATTGCGTAAGACACGGAGTTCAATTCCTCGTCTGTCACAGGTTCACAGTTGTCTTTTTACAAGTGCAATTTATATTATTAAGTTTGTATGGTGACAAAACACTAAAAAACAAAAATAAACTATAAATTGGCTTTCATCATCTTAACTGATTGTTAAAATATTTGTAAAAATATTTTCCTTCAGATATTGTGAGAGCAATCTCACAACATTGATGATGACACGCAGCCTACGCGTTAAGAAGCGCTTGCAAAATTCAACAGGCCTGTTAATGTGACGGTGGCCGAGTGGTATAGGCGTACGCCCGGATTGCGTAAGACACGGGGTTCAATTCCTCGTCTGTCACAGGTTCACAGTTGTCTTTTTACAAGTGCAATTTATATTATTAAGTTTGTATGTTGACAAAACACTATAAAAACAAAAATAAACTATAAATTGGCTTTCATCATCTTAACTGATTGTTAAAATATTTGTAAAAATATTTTCCTTCAGATATTGTGAGAGCAATCTCACAACATTGATGATGTCACGCAGCCTACGCGTTAAGAAGCGCTTGCAAAATTCAACAGGCCTGTTAATAAGACGGTGGCCGAGTGGTATAGGCATACGCCCGGATTGCGTAAGACACGGGGTTCAATTCCTCGTCTGTCACAGGTTCACAGTTGTCTTTTTACAAGTGCAATTTATATTATTAAGTTTGTATGGTGACAAAACACTATAAAAACAAAAATAAACTATAAATTGGCTTTCATCATCTTAACTGATTGTTAAAATATTTGTAAAAATATTTTCCTTCAGATATTGTGAGAGCAATCTCACAACATTGATGATGTCACGCAGCCTACGCGTTAAGAAGCGCTTGCAAAATTCAACAGGCCTGTTAATGTGACGGTGGCCGAGTGGTATAGGCATACGCCCGGATTGCGTAAGACACGGGGTTCAATTCCTCGTCTGTCACAGGTTCATAGTTGTCTTTTTACAAGTGCAATTTATATTATTAAGTTTGTATGGTGACAAAACACTATAAAAACAAAAATAAACCAAGTCTTGATGATTTCTTTAATTTTTTGAGAACTCGTGCGGACGTTATGGAAACAGTCAATAATTCTCAGTCGGTTAAAAGGGCCTCCTCGTCTAATAACACTGGTCGGCAAGGGCCACAGACTAGGGTCATGCTAGGTACTTCTTCGGAGGGCCTTTCCCAGTCCGCGCAGCCGTCTTTGACGCCGTCGAGATCTTGCTATGTGTGTCAGGGTTCGCACCGCGTTTTTAAATGCCCTGTTTTCAAGGCTAAATCCATTGATGACAAAATATCTGCTGTCCAGTCCTTAAAATTGTGCCACGTTTGTTTACGGCAGGGTCACAAACCACAGCGGTGCAAGCTATTTGGTGGCTGTAAAATATGCAAGCAACGCCATAACACATTACTTCACGAGCGTTTGTTTAAGGAAAATAGTCCGTCTACGTCTCAACCTGTCGTCACTATGTGTGCACTCTCGTCTTGCGAAGCGCTTCTTTGCACGGCTGAAGTCGATTTGGTGAACCCTGTTACCAATGCCACTGTTACAGCGCGAGCTGTACTGGATAGCGGCAGCCAATCTTGTCTTATAACATCTCGTTTAAAAGATGCCTTGCAGCTGACCTCTCAGGCTTCGGACAGGGATTTAGTAGGCATAGCCGCCATTCCAGTGGCAAACAAATTTGAACGCTGCTCAGTGCGCCTTCAATCTAGGTGTAGCTCTTTTAGCACTTTACTCTCCTGTATCGTGTTGCCGATTATTTCTGATAAATTGCCGACGCGCTCATTCAGCGCGGACCATTTGAATTTGGCGGGTATCCAGTTAGCTGATCCTCAATTTAATAAGTCATTGGACGTCGATCTGCTTCTTGGTGCAGAATTGTTCTGGGATCTGCTAGGCACGGAGCAGCGCTCATTGGGTGATAATTGTCCAGTTCTGCGGAGTTCTAAACTCGGTTGGCTTGTTACCACTCCTGTAGTCTCTAGAAGTTTGAATGAGGAAAACGTTCGTTGCAATCTAACGCGAAATAAGGAAACGAGTATCATTGATTTAAACAATAATCTATTTAAATTTTGGGAGTTGGAAAAGGTCCCTAGTAAGTCAATTTTAACTGAAGAAGAAGTGTTGTGCGAGCAGCACTTTATCGCTTATACGTCTCGTGATGCCGACGGCCGGTTTACTGTAAAACTTCCACTCCATACTGAAAGAGATTATTTAGGAAACTCGTTGCATCGGGCTAAGAAGCGGTTTTTTTTAATTTAGAGTCGCGTTTCAGGAGACAGCCTTTGCTAAAGGACCTCTATTTTGATTTTATGCATGAATACGCTGACTTAGGACACTTGTCTGACTGCGGTGATATTCAGCGGTCTTCAACAGTAGATTTCTTTTTGCCTCATCACCCAGTTTTAAAAAATAATAGCGAATCGACGAAGCTTCGAGTTGTTTTTGACGCTTCGGCTCGTACTTCATCTGGACTATCAGTCAATGATATTCAGATGACGGGCTCTACTATTCAAGACTCGTTGTTCAATATTTTGAGTCGTTTTCGTTTATATAAATACGTCGTCTGTGGAGACATCGAGAAGATGTACCGGCAAATTAAGGTTCATCCTGATGATCGTAGTCTTCAGCTTGTTTTATGGCGTGACGATGAGTCTCAGCCTTTGCGCACCTTGATGCTTAATACTGTCACGTATGGGTTCTCTAGTGCTAGCTCTCTGAGTACGCGTTGTCTCTGGCAATTAGGCGAAGACACTATCGATCCACTAATAAGAGACGTCATTCAAAGGGATTTTTATGTCGATGACCTCTTGACAGGCGCTCAAACAGAGAAAGAATTGCGTTATATTCAGCAGTCTGTCGCTGAAGCTCTAGCTAAAGGAGGGTTTCATCTCAGAAAATATCGGTCAAATTCGGTGCTTGAACACAGTTCTACAGAGTCGTCAAGTGATCTCATGATCAGCAATGCAACAAGCACTCTAGGTATTGGTTGGATGCCTAAATCAGACGAGCTGCATTTTCCTATTGATTTGCCTTCGGTCGATGTTATCACTAAGAGAATTATATTGTCTTCCACCTTTAAGATTTTTGATCCCCTTGGTCTGTTATCCTTGTGCACCATAAGGCCAAAGATGCTACTCCAAGAGCTTTGGGCAGAGCACAAGCTAGGGTGGGACGACCCTGTTCCAGAAAAAATAAAGTCTTCTTGGCTCTCGTTTGTTGATGGCTTAAATAGCATAGCGGAGCTAAGGTTGCCGAGACACATTTTGATAGATGATCCAGTACGTCTAGAATTGCATTGTTTCTGCGACTCTTCACAGAAAGCTTATGGAGCATGCATTTATTTAAAATCAGTTAATAAACATGGCGACGTTAAAGTAAACTTGCTTTGTTCTAAATCGCGTGTCGCTCCAGTCGCACCGACTACTATTCCTCGTCTAGAGCTGTGTGCCGCCTTGCTAGGAGCCGAACTTTCTACGGTTGTAGTACAAGCTTTGCGGATGAAAATTTCTCGTTGCATTTATTGTTCCGATTCGAAGATTGTCTTGAGTTGGCTACGCACAACCAAGAGTATGAAAACATTTATAGCTAATAGAGTAGGTACAATAAAAGAACTTACTGATCCGTGCTCTTGGCGCTACGTGCCAACTTCTCAGAACCCTGCTGATCTTGTGTCACGTGGTGTTGACCCCAAAGAAATTTCTAGCTTCGTCATGTGGTGGCACGGCCCTTCCTTCTTACAGCTCGAAGAGGCGTCCTGGCCACCCTCAGAAATCGAGGAATTACCAGCGTTGCCAGAGATCAAGGTTTTGTCAGTTTTGGCGGGGGATGCTCCTCTCGATATTTCTAGGATCTCGAGGATGTCCATTTTGCAACGAGCTTATGCTCGTGTCTTGAGATGGTTTCACAATGCGAAACAAATAAATAAAAATAATAAATTAACTGGTCCATTACAAGCTGCAGAAATTGATGGCGCAACGAACGCGTTAATTAGAATTTCCCAAAAGCGCTTTTTTGATAATGAGCTAAGATTACTTTCGCTGAATAAGAGTTTGAAAGCTAAATCAAATATCACCGCACTGAATCCAGTTCTAGACTCCGACGGCATCATTCGTGTTGGTGGACGCATCGCTGCTTCGTCATTTAATTTGGATAAAAAACATCCTGTTTTGTTGCATGCCCGTTGTCATTTTACAAAGCTACTCTTTCGACAAGAGCACACACGACTCTTGCACGCCGGCCCTCAACTTCTCCTCGCTTCTATTAGAGATAGATACTGGCCTATAGGTGGGCGTAATCTGGCTCGCAGTGTCGCTAAAAACTGTGTTGTGTGTCATCGCTTTAAAGGACAGCAGATGAGTAATATAATGGGTAACCTGCCATCTGAGCGAATCAACCCTGACATACCATTTTCCAACATAGGAACTGACTTTGCTGGGCCATTTTTAATTACCGATCGCAAGGGCAGGGGTTGTAAAATAACTAAATGTTATTTGTGCATTTTTTACACCGTGCTTTTTTAACCGTCTTACAGCCGAAGGCCACTTAAAGTATCCAATAACTACATGTCATTCGTTAAATAAAACTTGGTTATTATTAAGATTTCAAAGCCTAACACATTTAAGAAGATATCAGCACAATTTAGTACGAAACATCCTGTAACGAGCACTACGCGCGGGTCATTCACTCGGCTGTCTAGCACTACTGACCTTATTTTACGCACGAATAGAAAGGGGCGAGGCGGTGGGCGTCACAAAGGATTGCGCTAGCGCATGATTGGTTAGAGATCCACGTGGACTGTCTCAGATTGGCTACGGTGCGGAACGCGTGGAGGCGGCAAGGTCAAGGAATGCATTGTTGAAAACGTAAACATTTTGAACAGGATGATACATTACGTAACATTACTATTAGATATTTTTTACATCAAAATTATGTGGAGTGTAGTAAAAAAATAACATGTCCTAGAGGTTTATTAAGATGGTTACATTACGTGGGCTTCGGGTGTAAGACGGTTAAAAAAGCACGGTGTATGTTTAAATTATAAGTGCATTCACTTGGAAGCCGTTAGTGAGCTTTCAAAGGAGGCTTTCATGTTGTCACTCAAACGTTTTATAGCCCGTAGAGGGTTACCAAAAAAGATATTTTGCGACAACGGTACAAACTTCGTTGCCGCTGCTCGCGAAATTAGCGATTTTTTGAGGTCAAAGGACACTGTTGGTACCATTTTAGACTTTGCAGCTCAGCAGGGCATTGAATTTAAGTTTTCGCTTGCGTACGCTCCTCATTTTGGAGGTTACTTCGAAGCTGGGATAAAGTCGGCCAAATACCATTTGCGTAGGGTAATGGGGGAAGCGCACTTAACTTTTGAAGAGCTGTGTTCTTTGTTTACACAAATTGAGGCTATCCTCAACAGCCGTCCTCTTTGTCCTCTCAGCCCTTCACCCACAGACCTACAACCTCTCACCCCAGGTCACTTTTTAATCGGCAGGCCACTGACAGCGCTGCCAGCACCTGCCCTGATGGAGTGCAACGCTAACCGCCTCGACCGCTACCACCGTCTGGAGCAGATGCGCCAACATTTTTGGAAACGTTGGTCCAGCGAGTACGTCTCCGAGCTGCAGCAGCGTACGAAGTGGAAAACCCGTTGCAAGGATCTGCAAGTGGATGATCTTGTCTTGCTGAAGGATGACGCCGCTCCGCCCCTCTGTTGGCGACTCGGCCGGGTCGATAAGGTCTTCCCTGGTTCAGACGGCGTGCCTCGCGTTGCTGATGTCACCACGTCCCGTGGCGTTGTGCGCCGCGCTCTCAACAGACTGTGCCTCTTGCCAGCCGCAGGCGAAGAAAAGAGTTGAAGACTATGCCATGTCTTCAACGCCCCGGAGGATGTCTACGCGCACAAGATGCGACGTAGAACCACCTTAATTTATTTCGTAGCTAGGTAGCTTTAGTAGATGCATTTGTGTATTTTGTAGAGTAGTTTTGTTTGTAGCTTTACTTATGTTGTAAAATCACCTCATACATCATACGATCATGCTCATCCAATCACAGCTCTCCTTCCACCTAGTTTACCTTGAAGGCCCAGTGGTGGGACTCTCTGTTTATTATTATTTGTGTCTTATTATAATTTACTTAAGGTCTAAATTGTAAACTTCCGTAAGTACAGTAGCCAAAGCTTGTATTCTCTTTACGACACTTCACATTTGGTCGCTGTCGCCTTAGCACTGTCCCTTGTAAATTAAATATAAGATTTAACTCATTAAATGAGGATTTTTTAAAGTCAAATTAGCTTTATTTCCTCCCTTTGTTCGAATAGCGAACACATACATAATACTTATATGTGGTACCCGCGATAGAATACGCGTTGCTCGCGGTTGTGTTCGGACGTTTTGCGTGAAAACATGTTTCCGGCGAATTATGCAGACCCGCCGATGCCGCCGCCGGCAAGCTTAGCTCCAGCACCAGCCCAGGAGCCACCAGGAAACGTATCTGACATCTCTGCAGTCATGGTTGCAGGCAAGATTCCAGATTTTTGGCCCGAGAACCCACGCCTGTGGTTTGTACAAGTGGAAGCCATCTTGACACCCCAAAAAATGTCGGATGCTAACAAATATTACATGGTCGTGGCAAAACTGAACAAGGAGGCCATACAGCAAGTGGCAGACATATTGTCGAAACCACCGGAGTACAATAAATTTGAAACCTTGAAAAATAGACTTCTGCAAATATACGAAGAGTCGGAGACGAGACAGATCCAGAAATTGATATCGGAAGTAGAATTGGGTGACCAAAAACCCAGTCAACTGCTGAGAAGAATGAAGGAATTAGCTAGAGGAAAAATAGAAGATGACACCCTGAATATACTTCGGCAAGGTCACTTACCGTCTTCAGTGAGAGCTATCCTCACAGTGACATCGTCCCAGGACCTAGATAGTCTTGCAAGCGTAGCGGACAAAATCATGGAAACCTACCAGCCGGCACGCATCAGTGAGGTATCCCGTAGTCGACAAGAACCTGTAACAGCATTCGATGTAGCAGCAATAATGGCGGAGATATCAAAAATAAACGTGAAAATGGCAGAAATGAATCAGGACAGGGAGAGATACAGAGACAGGAGTAGGAGCAGGAGCAGGAACAGGAATTTTTCCCGGTCAGCTACCAGGAGCAGCAGGACGCCTGAGAGTCCGAACTGGTTGTGTTCGTACCATTACAGATTCAGAGCGCGAGCCAGGAAGTGTGTACCACCGTGCAACTGGAGGAACCCCACAGCACCATCGCAGACACCGCCACCAGCGTCATTAGGAAACTAGATGAGGTGCAGCAGACGGCGGGAGGCTGCACGATTAAGGACCACCGCCTGATTGTTAGTGACAGAAACTCTCGCATACGATTTTTAATCGACTCAGGTGCTCATGTATCGGTTTTGCCCAGATCAGTAATAAAAAATAAACAGGATCTATGTCATAACTCCAACTTTAAATTGTTCGCAGCAAACGGTTCTGAAATAAAAACATACGGAACCAAGACGCTCACGCTAGACCTAAATTTGAGGAGACCATTTAAGTGGACTTTCATAATATGTGACGTTAAGCAACCTATTTTAGGGGTATATTTTCTTAACTATCATAGGTTAATCATTGATATTAATGGCCGTTGTCTATTAGATAAATTAACTAATTTTGCTGTGTATGGATCGATCGTAAACAATTCTGAGTTGGCTATTTCGACCTTGCGAAGTGACCACCCGATATATGATATATTGAAGCGATATCCAGAGGTTCTCAAACCCTTGTCATTCAAAGAGTCACCTAAGCATTCAGTTTATCACTATATAGAAACTACAGGTCCACCTGTATTTTGCAAACCTAGGCCGTTACCACCTAACCGTTATAAGTTAGCTAGAGAAGAATTCAAAAACATGTTAGAAGCAGGTATATGTAGACCATCGAAATCGGCATGGGCTAGTCCCTTATATTTAGTTCCCAAAAAAGATGGTCAAGTTCGCCCTTGTGGTGACTTTAGAGCTTTGAATGCCATCACTAAGCCTGATAGATATCCGGTCCCAAGGGTTCAAGATTTTACATATTTACTTAATGGAAAAACAGTATTTTTTAAAATCGACATAAAAAAAAGCGTACCACAATATTTTAATTAATCCAGATGATATACCAAAAACAGCTATTACTACACCATTTGGACTTTATGAATTCGAGCGCATGACCTTTGGTTTGAGAAACGCTTCCCAAACGTTTCAAAGTGTTATCAGGTTTAGACTTCGTGTACTGTTACTGCGACGATATTTTGATTGCATCAGCAAATGATACAACACACAACGAGCACTTAGAACAAATATTTAAACGGTTAGATGAATACGGTATAACAATTGTCCTGCCTTCGTCTCTGAGATTTAATTGACCATGTAGTAGGCCCTGCTACGCGTCCATTCACTCGCACACAGGTTTAGCGCAAGAAAGAGAAGGTAAAAAACTAGTATCCCTCCCTCCTTCCTGCGCCTCACAGCACTGCCAGCCGCCTGTCGCTCATTCGTGTCCGTGCGCGCGCGCCGTTCCGACGCACGCAGTAACCACAGCAAAAAAGAAAAAACCGTTAAGTTTTTTTATTTCGTGCTAAACGAAAGTTACCTTATTGTGATATTCATACTGAAAAAATTAAATTGTGAACGTGAACTGAAGTTAAACGCATAACCCAGCGTGGCTGCTACATGCATGCTTTACGCTTCACGGCCGAGCTATTACGAGATACTAGCCAGTCCGCATTTTAACGCTCCGAATCAATACGCGATATTGATCTGTAGCAATTTTTTGGCCGAGCTGGCACGTGATGCCAGCCAGTCCTAATTATCTTGAATCGAGACGTATGGTATGCGTTGCTTTCAATAAACCTACCCTTATTTTCATTGCGTTTCGACAAATGAAAAAAGTGAACTAATGGGGCCACAAAGGCATTTCATTAAAAATGTTAAGCAGCGCTGACGACGCGCCATCAGGGCCTCTCAGTGTGAAGCGTTTCTCGCCCACACTCATCGAGCCCCAACAGGCATCAATGTGTGTCCTGCCTGTGCCAACGCGACGCCATGCGCCGTGAATTGCTTGTTTGTTACGGTGAACTACCGTCCAACAATCCTAGCGCTTCAACGTCTCGCGCTCGAAATCAGAATCCGACCATATAAAGGTAAGGTCTTTTTTCATTAAAGCTAGCTAAGCTTGAAGCCGTACTACGTGTTACGGGCTACCGTATTCCATTCGTGGTAAAACCACGACCGAACACTTGACTCAGTCAATCTTTTGACATAGATTGGAATTGAGTTTAATGTGAGCTTTTACACTTACAAACAAAAGGAGCAATATATATGTTTTACTAAGTACTTTTTTGTAAGCACCGAAAAACAATAGTGGCAGTAGATTTATTTCAAATCTAATAAATTTATATTTATTTTGTACATTTTTACCTGAAATTTTAAAAATGAAAGACTTAAGAACACTATAACTGCCTAGACTGATAAACATAAGTACGTATAGTGCCACCTGCGATGCGGTGAACGCTCCTTATTTTTTTTCCCAAAGCTCTAAAAACGGTACTATATACATCGATACTACATAGCTCACAATATATTATGGTCCTATGTCTGCAATTGATTACATCTCTTTTTTATTTATTTCTGGCTAATGGCTATAAAACTTGTCTTGCTAGACAATGCTATGGAAAACATAACATCGCTTATTAAATGAAATATTTAACATTACTTAAATATCGAAGTTTACGGATTGTATAAAAAGAAGACAATTATTATTTTTTAAGTAAGCAAGTTCTTACTTACATTTCTGTTTTCTACTCAATGCATATGGTTGGGTCCATATAAGAATTATGTAAAACTGATTTTATTTACTCATTTATTTATTGCTCACTATTTAAATAGCTATGCTAATAATATTGAGCTTTGCTCATTAACTGGCATTTGTATGATTCTGAATGGTGAATTATTTACAGTAGGTCTTGAAATCCAACTAAGATTTGTTTCACTCCTCAGTTAATAATTCGGTACAGCTTAGATTTTATTAACCGACGTAACAACAACCAGCTGGAAAGCGTAATGTGTTTTTGGTTTATACCAATGAGTTTTCTTGTTAAATTGCGAAATAAATATAGCACTACCGTCATATTCGATTTAAATAGGTAGACGGTAATTAATTGTTTTAGATGCTATTTTATTTTTCGAAAAATATGGTGTGATATGCACTAAACTTTTCATGTATGCTTCTTAGATTAAATCGTTGCAAAGTTCGGTACTTAATGTGGAGTCTGAAAAACTAAATAAAGATCTGTGTCCATTATCTTCAGAAAAGGCGATGCCTGAGCCACCGCCAACAAAAAATTGTGACAACCATAGGTCAACTTGAATTGACTTTAGTTTTTTATGGGCTTGTTTTTTTTTCTCACCATTTACCACCACAAACACCACCGAAGAATAATTCAAACATAGAATGACCTATTGTTTGAAGTACTATTATTATTCTTTATATTTTTTGGCTATATTTATTCCACTATTTACACACCTACGTTAAAGGTTGGATAAATAAAAGACATGGTCATTATTGTACAAATTACAAAAATCGATCTTTTTAAAACAAAAGGCAGCAACGCAGCATCAAACCTAAATTGCACTACAAGCATCTAATTTGAGTTATTGGGAATATAAATTATGCATATTTTTCCCACTATATTCTGTGATTTAAGAATTAACTTTATCGAGTAAATATCTTCTATCATCATCAGTTTTTTTTCCAACTAATCACATACACCCACTCCACAACCATGTCCCCAGCAAAGCCACTATGATATTAGGAAACCATTCATATGGAAACATTGCGGCATTAACTATAAAACAGATTATTTTATTTTATGAATTGTATCGTTTAATTGATGTTTAAAAGTATTGAATATACTATGTTAAATTAATTTTCAAAGGAAATCTTGTCTTAATATTCACCAATTACTTAGGTATGGTGAAACAATTGCCGACCACAAAATAATAACCAATCATGGTCTGCCAAGTTTTTACATTTTGCAAATGTTATTTTTTACGCTCGTTCTTATACTCTTGCGCCGTAAGACGTCGAGTAGTTCGACGATTTATTTATAAAACCTGAAAGTAATTAATTTATTACAAAGAATAATGCTTGAATCTTTTTATTTATCATTTATATTTGAGGGTGTTTTAATATGTATGAAAACCAGTGTTCCCTGGTGACATCAATCTATGACATACTTGTTGTAACACGACATATTCATTTACTTTTGGACTTCTTGTCACAATAGGTACCCTAATTTTGAATCATCAAGATTTATTTTACACTGCTCATAATATTGAAACAAGTCTCATCTGAAGCCAAATAAGACACAAATACATTGGCGGCACAATAATTGCGGAAATGCACATTGCCATTACCCCCAAAAAAGAAGAATAAGTCACAAATATTTGTCAAACTCATAGAAAATATAAACTCAAATAAAAATAAAGTATCTCATCAAAACCAAATCGATAAGATAGGATCGCATTTTTTTTAATGCAACCCTCAGTAATTCAGACATATTTTATCCAGTCAATATTTTTGAGTATTTTTTTTTCCGACTATGCGCCGACTATCGAATACTGGGCGAACATTCCTGTGCTGGAAGTCTGAAGCGACATGTTTAATATTTCGCGTAGATAATTTCAATATTTTGATTTTCTACTCCATCTAATATCCTTCTAACTTACATAGCAAAATCTTTAGTAAATCTAAAAAAAAAAAAAAATTAAGCTTGATTAAAACATTATTCTCAATCAGTAAATACACGAAAATACCAATTTTGTCTCAGCTTTTTTCGAGCGCCAACTGGTGTTTTTTACAAGGAACTATGTCGAGACTTCCGCGCCTGGTTGATAAGTTAAATATTAGGCAAACGTCGGGTTAGGTGGTACCAAAACTTCTATCGGAGAAATCGTTTGCCCTCGTATGACCTTATAAAGCCACAACGCCCCCAGAGGTCGTTTCCAAGCTTCTTTAGAAAAAATTTAAATCACTCAATCATTACCTACTTCCTTAATGCTTTCAAGTTTTGATAACGATAATATTTCAAATTCATTGAAATATCGTATTCTTATTGTAACCCAGAAAATAATAAAAGCGTTGATATACACCGATGAATACATCTAAAATCTTATATACCCACAAATGAACCAACTATTTTTTAGGGTTCCGTAGCCGAATGGCAAAAAACGGAACCCTTATAGTTTCGTCAAGTCTGTCTGTCTGTCTGTCTGTCTGTCTGTCTGTCTGTCTGTCTGTCCGTCCGTATGTCACAGCCACTTTATTCTGAAACTATAAGCATCACATAGCTGAAACTTGGTAGGTAGGTGTATTTTGTTCACCGCTTTCTGATTCTGATACAAAAAGTTAGAAAAAATAATATTTAAGGGGGGGCTCCCATACATGAAACTAAAACCTAAACATTTTTTTTTACTCAAACCTATGCGTGTGGGGTGTCTATAGATAGGTCTTTGAAAATGATGTTGAGGTTTCTAAAACCATTTTTTCTAAAAGTGTAAGGTTTGAGATATAGACGCTTCCAAAGTGGTAAAATGGGCGTCCCCCATCTAACTTTTGAACTAAGAAAGTGAAAATTTTGAAAAAAATATATAATGTAGATCTCAACAAAAACTTGCAAAGAAAATTGGTTTGAAGGAGATCGAACCAGTAGTTTTTGAGATATTGCACATTTTTATCAACCGCAAATATAACTTTGTCTTTCATACAAACACTATGAAAAACAAAGATATTTTTGCCGTCGCAAATATTGTGATGTTTTCGTTAAGTGAAAGTAAGTGGACCCTGAATTTAGTTAAGGGTGGCACGGAACCCTCAGTGCGCGGGTCCGACACGCACTTAACCGGTTTTTTTTTTACCAATCATCTTACACTTACAACAAAACATTTTCTTTAGAATTCAAAATTCGAATAATAAGTATTTTGTTTTCGGTATACGGCTGAATATATTTCAAACAGCTGCATAAATACATAAATACCCAAAATTTAAAAGTAATCGAATACCTATCATGCGTGTATTTTTTACAAATCTATGATTGTAAAATACGTAAAAACTGCAAGACAAAAAGACTCTCCAATACGCCCGTTAAGTGCATTAAAAATGATAGGGCGCTGGATGAGAAGTATTTCTGTATGTAGCTTTCGCAATCCGTCTCAACAATACGTATTTCGTATTTATTTGCAATTTTTATAACAGACCAAAAAAAAAAGGGAACTAAGAAATTTTCGTCCTATTTCAGTTAAGATTACTAGAATTATTATTGTATTTACATATTCTTGGAGTTTAACATTAATAAAATACATATATATATATATATATATATATAATATAAAAAAACTAATAAATATCTTCTTTCTTTCCCATAAAAGAAATTACTTATCAATTATCATGCACCCATAACAATAGTGCATAATGCCAAACATGGTAACATAAAACATTTTTGTTATTTAAATGATCATTTTAATAATCAAAGATTACTAACTATAGAGGTGTCAACTTGTTTCTGTAACAACATTGATTTACTCCGAACATCTACATGGTCAATTAAATCTCAGAGACGAAGGCAGGACAATTGGATGATCAAACGAACTTACCTGTAAGTGAAGTTCGATCCAAATTGTCCTGACTTCGTCGAAGAGATTTAAGTTCCCACCCTTCCCAATTCCCATAGGTACGTGTATTTTCTGCAAAAATTGTTGCCACCCGTACCATAAATCAATGTTGTACATCTGGAACATCGGTCTCCTTGCTCTGAAATGAATGAGCGACAGGCGGCTGGCAGTGCTGTGAGGCGCAGGAAGGAGGGAGGGATACTAGTTTTTTACCTTCTCTTTCTTGCGCTAAACCTGTGTGCGCGTGAATGGACGCGTAGCAGGGCCTACTACATGGTCAATTAAATCTCTTCGACGAAGTCAGGACAATTTGGATCGAACTTCACTTACAGGTAAGTTCGTTTGATCATCCAATTAATTTAGAGAAATGTACATTCAAGGCAACGAGTATAGAATTTTTGGGGTATGAAGTCACAGTGAAAGGTATCAAACCATTAGAAAGCAAAGTTAAAGCAATTTTAGACTATCCGAAACCTCAAAACGTAAGTCAGCTACGAAAATTTTTAGGCATGGTCAATTTTTATAGGAATCATTTACCTAAAGCTGCCGAATACCTAAAAATATTAGATAGTTTCACTTGTAACGCTAAAAAGAATGACAAAACATTGATAGGTTGGACACCGGATGCCGAGCAAGCATTCTCGGAATGCAAAAATAAACTCATGGAGGCAGTCACGTTGTCGTACCCGTCTATCGACGCGCCATTTGCCCTTTTCGCTGACGCGTCGAATAGTTGCGTCGGAGCCGTTTTGCAACAGTATGTCGATGGTCAATGGCATCCTCTAGGTTATTTTTCACGTAAATTGAATGAGACACAGAAAAAATATAGCACATACGATAGAGAGTTACTCGCAATTTTTTTGGCCATGGAACATTTTAGATGCTTATTCGAGGGTAAGGAATTAATAATTTTCACAGACCATAAGCCTTTAACATTCGCTTTTTCCAAATTGTGTAAAAATAACAATAAAGAGAGCCCGAGGCGAGTCAGACAGTTGTTATTTATAAGTGAGTTCACCACGGATATTCGACATGTAAGTGGACAAGATAACATTGCCGCGGACGCATTATTCCGAGTAGATACCATAGAATGCACTTCAAGCGTTATCAATTTTGAAAAACTAGCAGAAGATCAAAGTCTTAATGAGGAGCTCAAAATGTATTTAAACAGTTCGAAACACCAATTAAAAGAAATCTTAGTACCAAACACACATAAGGCTATTTATTGTGAAATTTCAACTGGAACTGCCAGACCCTATCTTACGGAGAAATTTAGAAAAGATGTTTTTCATGCTATTCATAACATTAGTCACCCAGGTTTGCGTACGTCACGGCAAATGATTAAAGATAGATTTTTTTGGCCAAACATGAACAAGGATATAGGTTTATGGACTAAAACTTGTATTAATTGTCAAAAAGCTAAGATAGAAATAGACACACAAATTCTAGTTACGGTAAATTTTCTCAAGTTGATACATTTGACCACATACATATAGACCTGATAGGACCACTGCCTATTACTACAGATGATTATAGGTATTGTCTAACAGCAATAGATAGGTGCACTGGTTGGCCAGAGGCATTTCCATTAAAAGAGATAACAGCTGATTGATGTTGTAGCAAAAACCTTGTATGAGGGTTGGATTTGTAGGTTTGGCTGCCCTATTAAGCTCACAAGCGACCAGGGTAGGCAATTTGAGAGCAAGTTATTTTCAATTTTAATGTCATATTTAGGTATACAAAAGATAAGAACAACTCCATACCATCCACAAAGTAATGGAGCTATAGAAAGATGGCACCGATATGTCAAGGCATCGTTAATGGCACGTCTAGACGGTAGTAAGAATTGGGCACAGGAACTTCCTACTGTAATGTTGGGACTCCGGGCTGCAAGTAAGTCAGACATAGGTATAAGCGCCGCTCAAATGGTTTATGGACGATCCTTACGACTGCCAGGTGAATTCTTTTCAGAAACTGAAAATACCATTAATGAACCTTATACGATCGTACAGAATATTAATGATACTATAAATAAATTGAAACCCATTAAGGAAGATATTAATAATAAATACTCAAAAACATTTTTCGTACACCATGATTTAAGAACATGATCGCATGTATTTGTAAGAAATGACATGATAAAAAAATCATTAACTTGTCCGTACCAAGGTATTATTACCTTATAAGATATTAGAGAGATACGATAAAGTCTATAAGTTGCAACTTCCGGATAGAGAATTAGTTGTTTCAATAGATAGGTTAAAACCTGCGTATATTTTACAAGAAAATGTATCGTCAGCAGAGGAAAGCATAAAATCATGTATTAAAAAATCTAGGAGTGGCAGGGTCATAAAACCTACCGTCAGATTCTCTTAATTATATATTATTATGTTATAAATCATATTTTTAATAAGCAAGGGTAGTGTGTTTCATACAAACATAATTGAAGTATAAAACAAATATAAATGATAAATTATAATATTATTAAAATGTAACAAGCGGAGTCGCGCGAAATAAGTAGTATGTCTCAAACATTAGTATAACTCATCATCATGTCGCGATTGGTAATCAGGCCAATAATGACGCATGTTGATTTAGCAAAAATAAAAACTCTTTAATTAAATTATGATTTAGGACACAATAGATCATAATCTACTTAGTTATCGTAACTTTAACATAGAACCTGTAACTTAATTCTGTTCATAATGGGTAAAACGTATAGCACTGATAAAAGAAACGAAGAAGTCATTATCGCTCAAAATGGCGCAAATGATGCTACACATTCGCATTTCGAGCAACAAATGGAGAAATATGGAACTGCGATATCAATCGTGGTCATGGTAATTATAATTGCCATCGTCTATATAATATACAAGAAGTGTATACAGCGTGTCCGAAAAGTAGTCAGACAAGAAGTAGTCGCAGGACGCAGTGATAATCATCCTCAGCAGCATCAACAGCATGCGCTACCGCGTCAAATGGTATAGTGAAAAGTCGCGTAAAAAGTGTATCAGTGATGTGTAGTGCAAGTGTTTGTGAAATTACCTGTAAACATGCTATGTAAAAGGTTTATCATATTAAATTGTAAGTAAATATAAATTTGGCAGTAAAAAATAGTTAAATAAAACTATAAAGAAACAAAATTGTTATTGCATCCATTTATTATTATCTATACATAAAACAATGTAACGCAACAGACATAATCGGCATATCGCAGCTAGCAACACTAAACGGAACGCCAGCGCGCCCTCTAGCGGTGTTTCACGTCAAACAAGGTTTTGGCGCGCTCGGCAGAGTCGTGGCGGTCAGCGGAGCTTCATCGGAGCTCACTTTCGGTCGAGTCGTCGTGCTGTGAGGATCTACGTCACGGAACTGCCCTGCGTCACGTTTAGTGTACCTAGTGCCTACCTAAAATTAGAATCAATAACTGCTGTTTGTGAAGTGTGTAATAAAGTTTGATTAATCATCACGACTATCTATTTGCACGATCGCCTATTTTGCCCACATGATGTCCGATGGTTCGGTACTTAGAAAATCCGTGACGATCCTACATCAGAAGCGGGATTCGCCGTAACGCCCCACGTGAAAAGAAAGTGGATACATCAAGGGATAGTGCGAAAATCAAACGTGTGCAACCGAAAGCGACGCGAGTGACGAAAGTACCGGCCAAGTGTGTATCGAACTCGCGTACAATGGAGAATAATCGTGATTGTGTTCCGTTGCATTTTCTGGAATGACATGGACCCTCTTTCAAGGAGCATTTTTGTCAAGTGCGTCAGCAGTTAATAGCTAAAGAAGAAACAAGAAGCTTTAAGTGAAGTGATTTCACCAGAAGATACCTAACTCGACCCAGTGTTGCAGCCTGCCTGAAAATCTGACCTAGTCGTCTACTTCTACGATTGCGGACCAAGTCCAGTTGTCCGGAGCGGAGTGGGAAAGAAGCGAGCCTGCAGCACTTTTCGTGGAGCCAGCCAGGCAGAAGCGCGTCGATGTGTGCGTCGTCAACGCACTGCTGGATCTTTATAATATATCCGGTGAGCAGTTTTCATTTTATTGTTACTTGGTGACTGAAAGTTCATTAGTTAGTTGAAAGGTCAATTGCAACTAGATTTCACGAAATTTCATTGATTCCAATTTTCAATTTATGTTAACCGGTAAAGTGGATAGCATACGTTTTGAAATTATTTTGAACGTTTTACCTTATTTATTACTGTCTGCTCAGCAAAAAAAAGGTCGTCCTTTGGCTCCCGGTCTAGTCGTTAATATGTCATCAAGTAAGTTAAGATTTTTAAAAGTTCTTGTAATGCATTGCAAATCACAGTATTGATATCAGTTTCAATGATGCCGATATCTTTCATAATTTAAAGCCTTTATTTACTACCTGATATTTTAACATTGTTTACTAACGGTGTAGATAGCGAATAGTGAAGTAGAAAAGGACATTGACCGCTATTGGAACCTAACGATTGACTAAATTTTGGTGTAATGTCGTCAGTTGGGATTAGTCGTTTAGTCGTTGTAGCGATACTGTGAGCCTCAATGCGTTGTAGCGACGCTGTTTAGTGAGTCAAGTCAAGTCGTTGGTGCGACTGTGAGTGCTTGTTTTAGTGATAGGTACCCTTTCTTTTGTTGTGGCAAAAAACTAGACTGAGACTAATGTCTTTGTGATAAACGTTGATGTATCCGATGTGTAAACTAATGCCACCTTAAGATTTAACTATTGTGCTATTTAGGTCAGGGAAGACAGAGCGAAAACCTGTTTACTGTGCGATGCTGTATGTCTTTTCAGGTAATCCGGTATTGGGAGAAGGAGAAGAGAAAGACCTACAAGAAGCAACTTCGACCAGGTGAAGGCGAGAGATGTCGTGTGGTATAAGGAGGTCAAGATGAAGGCGAGCAGAAGTAGAAGAACCTGTCATCATCAGCTGCCTCACACGAGGACGTGTGAGATGTCAGAGATGACCGTGTCGGAGATAGAACAAACGCCATCTATCGGAATTGTCGGGAACGTCAAGTAGTTAGTTTACTTGGGCATGGTCGATACAAGGGCAACACTGTCTCAGTTGGATTGACAGCCGTGGATCAAATCGTGCAAATGAGATTCAAGGCGTGCGATTCGCGGGCAGTTCTGTCAACGAAGTTTTCATCGACGTCGCAAATCAAGTGGCAAACTCGGACACCAGCAAGCGGGGAAACCAACATCGCCGACTACTACGAGCGTCCATCAAAACCAGAAACTCGGCGGCAGCACTTGTGGCGCACGCGGCTACATCGCCAGCCGCTGCGGCGCCGGCAGGTTCGCACTGCGGGCCTGACGGAGAAACGAGTCAACGTGTGTGAAATGGCATCCCCGTCTGGATCATTAAATTTGGTGAGCATTGTCCTTTTTGATTCGAGTGTCCAATGTTGGTTTTAAAGAAAGCGTAGATAGTACATTTCAAGGCAAACTTTTTAATTAGGTAATTTATTTAGTTACTATTCAAATTAATTTCGCGATCGAGAATATGTTCCACGTTTTACCCGATGCTTTGTTACGTAATTCGCGTAGTGAAATTTTCAATGGTCGTGATATTTTAAAGAACGGGTTTGTTGTCGTTATGTTTGCGTGACTGCGGACGAATTCACGAGTACCTTCCTACGTTTAAGAGAAATTTTGAAAACGGGTGTGAATTGACGGATTAGGGTGCGACTGCGAATAATTTTGGTTATATCGATTGCGGATTGGTCAAATGTGTTCGTGAATATTTAAAACAATACTATGGCTTTTTAATAACGGTTTTACCTATCCCTAGTGTAAATACTGGCGAGTTGCAGTAATCTGCAACTCAACAATCTAATGATTAGTGGACCTTAGCCGTACGACGATACAAAGACGTCCTTTTCGAAGTTATGTGACTTCAAAGATTGTAGTTAAAATATCTGCCTCCATCTTTTTACTACAGGCTCGTGTTAGGGAAATGCCAGAGGGCCAAGTACCGATTGAGATTGTGTTGGTAGTAATGAGATAAATGATGATGCTAAATCTAGTTGATGCACAGGTTCACGATTCGATGGATCGGAGACTGTACCAGAATGTCGTAGCCGTAGCCTAGTAGAAATCTGTGTCTGCTCTATATGAGTAGTCCGTGGGTAGGCGGTGGGCGGCAGTTCTGGGTGGTGCAGTCGGATCTTGCCTTGTAGCGAAGATCATAGAATCAAAGGTAGACTGTGGCTTTCCGTGGGGAAGAATGGTTACTGATGATTGTGTTTGAGCTATTGTGATAGCTGGTGATCGCGAATGTGCAACCTGGTGCTTAAAAATGGATGGTTTTAATGTGGTTTTTAATCTTAATGAATCTCAATGGTGCTTGGACTTGGTGGTTTAGCTTTTGTAAAAACTTCTAAGGCTATCTGATTTGACTCTTTATGACATTAAGTTACATTTGAGAAGTTAATATGACAATACCGAATGTTTTATTCCTGGGACGAAATATTTGGGGTCAAAAGCAGGATTGGCCGAACGGAAACTGTGTTGGTTTTTCTTCTTGTTACAGATTAACACACGAGGACGTGTGTCTCTCAGGATGGCCGTGTCGCAGCTAGCAACACTAAACGGAACGCTAGCGCGCCCTCTAGCGGTGTTTCACGTCAAACAAGGTTTTGGCGCGCTCGGCAGAGTCGTGGCGGTCAGCGGCGCTTCATCGAAGCTCACTTTCGGTCGAGTCGTCGTGCTGTGAGGATCTACGTCACGGAACTGCCCTGCGTCACGTTTAGTGTACCTAGTGCCTACCTAAAATTAGAATCAATAACTGCTGTTTGTGAAGTGTGTAATAAAGTTTGATTAATCATCACGACTATCTATTTGCACGATCGCCTATTTTGCCCACATGATGTCCGATGGTTCGGTACTTAGAAAATCCGTGACGATCCTACAGGCATATTTGATTCTGTATGTACTAAATTAGAATACATTTACTAAATATTTCCATACTATTATGTTATGAATATTTAGCTTTTAAGAATTAAGAGATAAAAACGAAATTTTGTAACTAACGTAACATTCATAAATACAATTTCAAATAGGAAGTTTATAAATTATAACTTAATGCCATTTTTGTGACTATTAAAAATTAAGTCAATTCTTGTCTTTATCAAAATTATGTTCTAAAAATATTCGAATGATATCAATGTAATAGTTAGTCGTAACAGAAAGGCGTCATCAGTTTCAAGTTACAGCTCCGGCTGAACTGATAAACATTTCCAAGTAATGTAAACATAGTTTGTAAGCTAGAAATGTATTGTACCTCCATTGTAATATGTATTCAATGCATTATTATTATGATTGTTTCATTTTTTTTTTCAAAAAGGAGGGTATACTGTAGGGGTCACAGGTTGTCACATGTTTATATTGCAATAAACAGTTGCACTCATGACTCAATAGAGAACAGTCGTTTCATTCCCGCCTCCTCACACTTACCTACCTGTGCACACACATACATATACTTATACCTTAAAATAATCCTACAGTTCAGAAGTGGAATATGTGAGCAGTCTTAATGTCTGCTTGCTTTTCCCGCCCACACAAGTTGAACACTGTTTTTAAGCATTTTTTTTCTCAAATCAATGTAAGGAGTTCAGACGATATAAATTATGTTGTTTTATTGGATAATAATAGTTTTAACAAGGTTTCAACGGAACTAAGATCCAAAACCTTTTTAACTTGTGCCGTTTTAAATTTTATTACGACAATGAGAGTTTGTATCGATTTGTATCGATCATGGCATCAATGTACAGTGTATATTTTAACATTCTTTGATTACTTTAGAATAAAACAAACGTCACGACAGACATTGTTAATTTGCTCAAAATAACCTTCATAAAGACATCCCTTTTAATCCTAACAATCATAAAGTATTTCTGCAATCTTCTTAGAAATTCACATTGGTATTGCTCATAACGTTAGGGAGCAGGATGTATTTTAAAACTCCTTCGCCGCAAACTATTACAGGTAATAAGCCATTATTATTATTCAGCTAAATTGATTAAAGTATAATCAATAATCCCGTAGAAGGATTTGACGTTTACAGTGTTACTACTTTTTGACGAAAAATAAATAGTGATGTGACTAAAAGAATGAATTCCATCAACGTCATTCATTCACTCAAAAATTCTTATAACGTCTCAAATTAAATAACATTCTAACCCCCTTATTCATAATAACTCAAACGGTCTTTTAAACTTATTTTAGCATTACACTGTTTTGACACTTTCTGTCAAATGATGACAGCGCCAAGAAAGAATAAGACAAAACAGTTTAATAATTAAAACATGTTTAAAAGACCGTTTAAATTATTATGAATAAGGGGATTATTTTATTTACTCTATTAAGCAATTTTTTAGGCTAGTTTCGTTAAGTCGGTATAAAAAAATTAGCATTGTTGGAAGAAAAAGAAGCTGAATAAGAAACAAACGCATCTAAATTTCCGCGTGGGTAGCTGAAACCGGGTACAATTTCAAACCGGTTTCGGTTATTGCTATATTAATGTTAAGGTTTCTGTTACTAAATAGTCTCCGTAGCCGATTTCGACTACACGGTGGCGAGTCACAACGACAAACCAAGTGCGCGGGACGTATTATAGTGCAAAAGTGTGTGCGCAAGCACAGTTGCACTCTCTATTCCTTTCACTCTCTTAGCCAGATGGGACAGCAATCTGACACGACGGGAGAGAGATCAGGCGCAATGACCAACAGCTTCACGTGCTTTCCGAGGCACCACGGAGGTGAAACACTGCCAACTTCCAAACTCCGGGCCACCCTGATAATTTCTGAACAGAAAAATCCAGGTACATATTTATGGCCCGACCCGGGGATCGAACCCGGGACCTCTGGCACAGCCGTAGCTTTTAAAAGCGACCCATTAACCGCTGCGCCATCAATGCCGTAACATCTATATTAACTGGTCTATCCATTAGTCCAATATTCACAAATTTTTTCTGTTTTCATTAATTTTTAACTATTCCTATATTTGTTTCCGACTCCCTGATCCCGTGCATCTCGTCTCTTACAATTCGCATACATAAGTCCTTTTTTAATAATATATTTATGTTCGTTAGTACAAACTTTGTTTGAGTGAACTGAATGAACGAAATAACTAAATGAACGATACACGTGACGATACTAGTGAAGTAAGATAAATGTGGCAACATTATTTTACAAAGTGACATTAGCATCTGTCAAATCTTTCTACGGGATTATTGATTACACTTTAAATTTTTCCCATTAATACTACGAGTACGTGTAGTCAAGTATCATGTATGTCGTGATTTCATATTTTGTTTTAAATTTTATAGAAATATTTAATTTATTTTCCATAAATTCACTATTTTTAATAGTAGCAACACTATTCGATGCATCGGGGATGAGACGTCAAAAAGTATGGGAGGGAGAAAAGTGAGGCCATATTTTATCGGAGAGCGCACCGCGCAGTCAGTTGCTCGTCAGCGTTCGAAGTGTAAGGTGGCTAAGGGGAAACTCTGCCAGCCAAAGCTTTGAAATGATATTCGATTAACTCGTCAAGTATGCGTAAACGAGACACAATAAAAAATCCATTGTTATGCGACTCTCGGCATTCGTTTGATACCTGACTGATTACAAATTAAAACAATACCAATTAATAAAGTGTATTTCTGGGAAGTGTTCCTTGGAATAAAGATCGTGAAATCGAACGGTGTATTATTTCTTCAAATCTCAGAAGCGAGAAGAAATCTACAGACCACAAAAGGTATGTACTAATTATTATTTTAAAATAAGAGCATGAATAAAATATTGTTTATGAAATATTCCTGTAAACGTGACCATTACGCCATAAATACCAGGATAGTATTAGGATAGCATCGGTTGGGATAATATTCTGCTGCGGTTAAACTGTAGCAATATTATCCTGATTAAATCGTGTTAAGTTTCCAACTGACCGTTTGGTCAAGGCTACTCCTTGATAATGATCGGTGGTGACTAATACACGAGTATGCTCGTTGTCAATAACGAAGTAGATAGGTAACAAACTTTCGGGCTAGCACTAGGTTGTTCTGGATATGAACCGTGCCTATGCTAACTCGACGCAGTCGTGCTAAGCTATCATCAAATCATTTGGGCAAGGCTACCCTTTGCTAATGGTGTGTGAAAGCTAAATGCGCGATTTATTTAATTAAGGGCAACTACATAGCTATGTTTAATAAAATATTATAATAAAGTTTCTCAAACTTCGCAATATAGTTATCAGGATAGTGGTAGGAAAGCATTGGTTGGGATAATATTCTGCTGCGGTTGAACTGTTGCACTATTATCCTGATTAAATCGTGTTTAGTATCCAAACTGACCATTTGATCAAGGCTACTCCTTGATAATGTTCAGTGGTTACGAATACATGAATATGCTTAGAAGATAGTAGGTAATAAATTGTCAGGCTAGCATTAGGTTTGTTCTTGATATGAACCTGGCCTATGCTAACATGACGCAGGCGTGCTTAGCTATCATTAAATCATTTGGGCAAGGCTACACTTTGCTAATGGTTTGTGAAAGCACAATGCGCGACTTATTTAACTAGTGCAACTAAACAACTGTATAAATTAAGTAATATCATTTATTTATTTATGTATCATTTATTTATTTATGCACATTTCAAATCTAAAAAAAATCGAATCGTCTATTTACAGTAGTGTAGAACAATAAATCATTAATTAATTATAATAAAAGTTTCTCAATCTATATAATAAACTTAGATAAGTAGCGACCAGGTTCGTCGCGTGGGCCAAGTGTCTTCATGCAGCGGCCAGGTGCGTCGCGTGGACCAAGTGCGTCCTTATGGAGCGGCCAGGTGTGTCGCATGGACCAAGTGTGTCCTTATGTGACGGCCAGGTGCGTCGCGCGGACCAAGTGTGTCCTTATGTAGCGGCCATGTGTGTCGCAAGTGCCAAGTGTGACAGTAGATCTGTAGTTTTTTTTTAACAATAATAATAAAACAAGTATGCATCTAGTTCTAGTAAACACGAGCACTACCTATCTCATTCGTTCAGGTAGTTTTATTATACTTGAAAACCGCGACTAACAAAGTGTACTATATTAATTGTGCCTATAGAAGTCAATCATCAAAGTTAATACTCTTTTCAATACTATTATATAAAGCCTATATCCTTATAGTTAAGAACATGATTTCTAATGCTGATTTATTGTTTATTTCCGAGGCTATGGAGGCGAACTTCCCGAGGCGGCGGAAGCGACTGCGGACGCCAGTGCGGTCGCCCATGCAGAAACGCCCCCGCCTGGCGTCCACACAAGGATCAGAAGCATCTACTTCAGGATGGGTCATCGAAGAGGTCAGTCATACTAACCCAATTACGGCAGCACCTTCTGATGTTCAATCTGGTGGGTTGACTACCGATGATGTACTTAAGCTGTTAACTACAATCCAAGATGATAAACCAAAACCCAACAATAACTTCAGTAATCAATTAAATAATGTTATACCTGAATTCGATCCCCAAAATAAAACCCAAAGCATTGATACGTGGATTAGAAATCGACGAGTGCAGTAGTATTTATGAATGGAACGAGAAGCAGACCATACATTTCGCGTTGCAGAAATTAACTGGCCTAGCCAAAAAGTGGTTCGAATCCCTACAAACTGTTGTGTTTACCTGGGAGGAATGGCAAGTTAAATTAAAGAAAGCCTTCCCTAATGACCCGAACTATGGTCAGCTACTCGAAGAAATGCTTGCTCGTGTTACACGTAGGAATGAATGCTTATCCGAATATTTTTATGATAAGCTTACTTTGATAAACAGGTGTAATATTAAAGGCAAAAATGCCGTAGGCTGCATTATACATGGTATTATTGATAAATCGATTAGAAATAGTGCCCAAGCGTTAAATTGTAAAGAACCGGAAGACTTATTGAATTTTCTCAATTCCCAAAAATCTATTGATGTCCCATTTTTCAAAAGGCCTGCCCAGCCCAATGGAAATCGTCAAGCAACCACCTCCACCACGTCAGGCGAAGTGACTTGTTTTAATTGTCGAACTAAAGGTCATCCTTTTTACAAATGTCCACAGCCCCTGATTAAATGCCAACTATGTCGAAGGGTTGGTCATGATAATGCAAACTGTAAATTAACCCCACTTAATGCCCGCATAGAGAATAAGCCCACTCCTACGACTTCAGAACGCAGTACTTTACTAATTTCCTCTGCTAATGTTAATGACAAGTTTTTCAAAAAAGCAACTGTTTCAAATCAAAGCTTTGTTGCCTATATAGATTTTGGTAGTGAATGTAGCTTGATGCGGGATTCGGAAGCCCAAAAACTCAACCTCTCCAAAGACTTTTCCAATCTACCCGTATTGAAAGGATTCGGTAACTCTGTTGTTTTGCCACATTATAGATCCAGTATTCTTGTGAAAATAGATGAAGTCGAGTCTCTAATTGAAATTTTAGTCGTAAAAGATGAATTTTTGCAATTCCCATTACTTATTGGTCAGGATTTCACCGAGCAGCCATGCGTGACAGTCATGAAGGACAGTAGCACATTGTTATTTTATAAAAGTGCAGTAGATGTATGCTCTAAAAGGGATGACACTTTCAAGTTGTTCGTTTCCACCCCTATCGAACTAAACCATATCGGTCTAGTTGAGGTTAGTGCTAACGATGAATCGTTAGACGGGGATATATTTGTTGAGGGATACAGTTGTGGTGAAATAGGGAAAGAGTATCATTTACATCAAGGTAAATAGGCTAACTAAAGGAAAGTGTCATCTGGTTATCAGTAATTTAACTGAAGGTCCATTTCTGTTAGACTCCCATACTCTTTTAGCTAGAGCAAAGTTGATCGCAACAAAAGAAGTTAAGCATGTCAACAGATTAATTAAAGACATTACTTCTGTAAAACCGCAACAGCAGTCTGATATTAAGGTAGGTAGCCAAATTAATGGGGACTCCTTAGATAGATTACACAATCTTTTGCAATCGTATAGGGACTGTTTCGCGTTAGATATTGGAGAAATAGGGTCTGCTAAGAATGTAGAGATGTCTATTGAATTGACGGATGATCGACCAGTGGTTTACCGTCCTTATAGGCTGTCCCATTCAGAAAGGGAACAGGTTCGAGAAGTAATTGATGATTTGATTAAAAATGATATCATTAAGGAATCTAACTCAGATTTTGCCAGTCCCATATTAATGGTAAAAAAAAATCTGGTGAAATGCGACTCTGTGTAGATTTTCAGGCGCTCAATAATAAAACAAAAAAGGACTGTTTCCCGCTACCCTTAATAGATGATCAGTTAACCAACCTTAGCGGAAATCGATACTTTACCACCCTTGATCTCGCGTCAGGGTATTACCAGGTCCCAATGGCAAAAGAAAGTCAACGCTATACTGGTTTCGTGACCCCAGATGGCCACTATGAGTTTCAAAGGATGCCATTTGGACTAGCAAATGCTCCTGCAGTTTTTCAAAAATTAATAAATCGAATGTTAGGTTCCAAACGTTTTGAATCTGCCCTGGCTTACTTAGATGATATTCTTGTGCCATCAGGGGACCTGGAGGAAGGTTTCAAGAGACTCGAAGAAGTCCTTAAGCTGTTACGTGATAATGGACTAACATTAAAGTTATCAAAGTGTAGGTTTTTCGATACTTCCATAAACTATCTAGGGTTCGATATATCTGAGGAGGGCATAAGACCAAATGAAAAAAAAGTTTTAGCTGTGAAGGAATTCCCTATTCCCAAAAATGTCCATGAGGTTAGGCAATTTCTGGGTCTTGCCAGTTACTTTAGAAGGTTTATACGTAATTTTGGGGAAATTGCAAGACCACTCACTCATTTGCTAAAAAAAAATACAGCCTTCAAGTGGTCTGAATCAGAATCTCAAGCTTTTGTTTGCCTTAAAGATAAATAAGTTGACCGTCCCATTTTAGCCCTATACGACCCGAAATTGGAAACCGAGCTACACACCGATGCGAGCTCTTTGGGGGTTGGCGGCATACTTTTGCAGTGGCAAAATAACCCACGAGTCTTGAAACCTGTAGCTTATTTTAGCAGACAGACTACCCCAGAGGAACGCCACCTTCATTCGTATGAACTGGAAACACTAGCCATTGTCTGTTCGTTAAAAAAGTTCAGGGTCTATTTATTGGGTCTTCAATTCAAAGTGGTTACAGACTGCAATGCCTTGCGGACTACTCTCACCAAAAGAGACCTTGTGCCACGAATAGCAAGATGGTGGCTCCAGATAAGTGAATTTACATTTAGCATCGAATTTAGACCGGGCACTCAAATTAGTCATGTAGACGCGTTAAGTCGCAATAGTAAATTATCTGAATCGGACCTCGCAGAGACTGTCACTATTCAGAATATTGAAAAAGATCATTGGCTTTTCGCCTTGCAGTTGACTGACCCTGACATATCCCGTATTGCTAAAATACTGAGACCAGAAAATGACGAAGAATCTAAAGACATCAAAAAGAACTTCGTCATAAAAGATCACAAGGTTTATAGGAAGGTTGAGGATAAATTGTGCCTTGTTGTTCCGAAAGGGGCTAGGTTTCAGGTGTGTAGGTCAAATCATGATGACATAGGCATTTAGGCATAGCTAAAACAATTGAGAAGATTCAAAGTCAATTATGGTTCCCTAAGTTGCGCCGTTTTGTGCGGAAATACGTTGGGTCCTGTATAGAATGTGCTTACAACAAAGATAACGCGAATAAAAGAAATTGGGTCATTTGTATCTTATTGATAAAATCAATATTCCGTTCCACACCATTCACATTGACCATTTGGGACCCTTCGTTAGAAGCAGGAACGGCAATACTTACATTCTTACAATTGTTGACGGATTTACTAAGTACTTATTTGTGAAACCCGTAAAGAATACAAAAACTAAAAGCACTATCAAAGTTCTTGAACAAATATTTCATGATTTTGGTTTGCCATCTCGGATCATATCCGACCGGGGCACTTCTTTCACTTCAAAGTCGTTTAAAAGTTTTTGTAATCTTCACGGAATTAAACATATTTTAAATGCTGTCGCATGCCCGCGAGCAAATGGCCAAGCGGTACGCTTCAATCAAACTGTTCTGAATTCATTAGCTAAGCACAATTTAGGACAGGAAGAATGTGACTGGGATAATAATTTAGGCAAAATTCAATGGGGAATTAATAATACCATCAACGCAACTACTCAGAAGACGGCATCGGAGGCTCTTTTCGGAATTAAACTTCGAGATATACTTTCCAATAAACTTGATATCGGTACAGATAGCATCCCTGCAGACTTACGAAACATACGAAATGAAATAGATTCAAATATTAAAGTTACACAAGAAAAACAAAAAGCTCGTCACGATGCCGGAAGGGCTCCCGCTGCCGTCTTTGGAGAAGGAGATCTTGTCAAAATTAGTAGAACTAATTACTGCAATAAAGGAAACAGCTCAAAATTGCTGTCAAAGTTTATAGGACCTTATAGAATTGTTAAAGCACTAGGCAACGACAGGTATCAAATTGCAAATATTCCTGGTTTTGGCAAAAAAACAAAAACTTGAAACCGTTGTTGCGTCAGATAGGATAAGACCGTGGGTTAACATTAATCTTCCGGATTTGGATAAGTCATCGGACAGTTCTAGTTCAGGCGATAGCGAGGATGACCTTCCTCTTTCCGAACTTCGACAACGTAAAAATGTCCCAAATTGAATTATAGATATCTAAATAATAGTCTTATTTATACCACTTAGTTGTTAAGTTACCGAATGTCGTGATTTGATGTTGTGTGCGATTTGATTACTAAGAGTTTGTGTAATTTATAAAATTACTTTAAACATTTATTTTATACGAAATGTTTAACTTTATTTTGAAATTTCATTTATGTAAAGATATACTTACTTTAAAAATTACTAATTCGTTAATGTAATTCAAATTACTTTAAAATTCATTTTGCACAAAATATTTACCTTATTTTGAATTTTTTTTTATAAACATATGGGTACTTACTTTGTTAGAATTACAACTTCATTAGTTCAACAAAATGAAAATGTATAATGCGCATGCAATGGAACGAAGCTGAGCAACTGACGTAGCTGTGTGATTGTGCACCGGGAGGTTGCACTAGGTCGGATGGCCGAATGTCGTGATTTCATATTTTGTTTTAAATTTTATAGAAATATTTAATTTATTTTCCATAAATTCACTATTTTTAATAGTAGTAGCAGTATTCGATGCATCGGGGATGAGACGTCAAAAAGTATGGGAGGGAGAAAAGTGAGGCCATATTTTATCGGAGAGCGCACCGCGCAGTCAGTTGCTCGTCAGCGTTCGAAGTCGACTAATAAATGGATTACCGCCGGATTTGCGTGTTACTCATAATGTTAAACCTTCTAATGTAAAATATAAGTTAAAATCTCATTTTTTAAAGAAACTCATAGCGTCGTAGATTATCACGACATTCGTCACAAACCTCATTGGTTTATTGAATGTTATTAGTCTTAATTTATGTAACTGTTATTTTATTCAATAAATAAATGAAAAAAAATAAAAAAATAGTGTAAGGTGGCTAAGGGGAAACTCTGCCAGCCAAAGCTTTGAAATGATATTCGATTAAAAATTAAAACAATACCAATTAATAAAGTGTATTTCTGGGAAGTGTTCCTTGGAATAAAGATCGTGAAATCGAACGGTGTATTATTTCTTCAAATGTACGTATTCTGCTTCTGTCGTAGATCAACAGATTAGTGTTTTTGCGTACGTAAATCATAATTCCTGACGTACGAAAGCAACTATCAATATTATATAAAGGTAAAGAATTATATTTGTTAGACATGCGTCATAAATTTACATGCAGAAAATATGTATCGTTGTACTTATGTCTTGCCTACCGGAGTACAGATAATAAAAGTTAACTACTATCTAGTCTTAAAACCATTACTATCTAGTCAATTGCACAATAATGATTTCATATTCAAACAATAGCAAGGTTAAATATATTGAGGTCACTTGATTTCCTCTGGAATAAATATAATCTTGTGAATGCCGAAGGAGATTATTTTTTTAAAAAGACAAAAACAACGGCTAAATAATTTTAATCAATAAGAAAAGTAACAAAATCACGGAAAATAATTAGGTTAGCAACAAGACGCAAAATACGTAAATTCAGAGAGCTCCGAACACGACGACGGCTGGCGGCGAAATAGGCCCGAGCGCTGGCACGCTCCGGCTTATATAGCCACGCTGGGGTGGTCATTCCCTCATCTCCTACACGGCCTCTCCTGACAGGAGACCGTCCTCGGGCTCCTTTTGTGTCCTCTTCTTCTAGTCCAGCAGGGGCATGGACAGCTCTTGTATAGGCTCAGCGGCAGGCAGGCAGCTGTCTTCAGTCTCGTCCATCGGGCGCGCGGCAATTGCACACGCATGCTGCTGGAGACCACTTGTGGACGGCTGCTGCCCGTCATCCGAAGGCAACCCTTGAGTTTGGACAGAAGGCGCCTCTGGCTCCGGCTCACCCACATCATGAGGCTGTTCGGGACTGGCACCAAGACCCCCGTCTTCAGTGTCTGCACCTATGTACATGAAAATAGCAAACCATTACACATGCGGTAACGCAGAAGTATAGTACAACACTAAACATCGCATGTATAAAACGCGTCCGTTAAATAGACAAGATGTTTAGTATCGCAGGATTTGGATTAAGCCATAGGCACGACGTTAGCGTAACTTAATCAAAACAAAAACATGAGTCATAGGCACGACGTTAGCATAACTCAATCATGGCGTAAGTCATAGGCACGACGTTAGCATAACTCAGCCCACACAAGACAGAGGCACGACGTTAGCTTGTCTATAAACAAATTGTCAGGTAAGAGGCACGACGTTAGCATTACCGAACAATCAACTTACCAGAAAGGAAGCACGACGTTAGCTATTTCTGGAGTTAGGCTACTCACCATCAAAGTAAGCAGCACACACATCAGGGGTCCATTCTCCTCGCCACGGGACCATGTACTCGGCCGCTGCTTGGGTCGACTTCCCGTAGGACCCAGCCAAAAGTTGCAGCTCGTAACGTCCGTGCGGGAGAATCTTCGTCACACGGTATGGCCCACGCATACCGGAGTCCAGCTTCCCCGTTGCCTGCGCTTGCTTCTTAACAAAAACAAGAGAGTTAAGTTCGAAAGCCCGAGGAGACTTTCTCCCCTGGTTGACATAGGCGTCTTGGGTCTGCTGATTGCGCCTCAGCCGCTCCGAAGTCCTTTGGCGGCTCATCTCGCGCAAAGACTCCCTGTTTGGGTTGGAGCCTTCGAGCGCCACGTCGCGTACCAAGCTTCGTATGAGTGGCGTGGCTGCGTCTATCCCCACCAGCAGATTGAGTGCAGAGTGTTGCGTCGTCCTATGTCGGGTGATGTTCAGGACCAACTGGAGCTTCCAAACGATGCGCGGCCACCTTTGCTGTCGGTGGTTCGCTTCGATGCGAATCATGTTCAGTACGGTCCTACAGTAACGCTCTACTTGCCCGTTAGACTGGTGCATCTCAGGAGTAATTAGATGCACCTCACAACCCATATCCTTAACCCAATCTAGAAATTCCGCACTTTGGAACATGCGACCTCTGTCAGCGACAATTAATTTAGGGGTACCAAAAAGTGAGATAGCATTAGTAAAATGCTGCTTTAGCTCATTGGCATCCTGTCGGTACATAGGGTAAAGCAGGGTAAACTTGGAAAAAGCGTCAACAACGATAAGGATATACCGATACCCGTCTACTTCGGGGAGTGGCCCTAAGGCGTCCATATGGACAGTCTCAAATGGCAAATCTGGCTTTTCCCAGGAATGGATACATTGCAGAGGAGCCCGTGGTAACTTTTTGTGAGAGACACACACCACACAGTGTGCGATGTATTTTTGGACAAAATTGCGTAAGCCCGGAAACCAAAAATGTTTTGTTATTAAATCAGCCGTCTTATCAACTCCAGGATGTTCGTGCTCATCGTGAAACACACGAAGAAGGCTGAGTCTATGTCCTTTAGGGATAAAACATAAAAGTTTGGAGGGTTCGCCGGTAGGCGTATATCGAAAGTAGAGAAGGTCGTTTTTGACAACATATCGACTTGCGTCTAATTGGCCGTCATTTAATTTTTGAATCAGGGACCGGGTCTCTTCATCAGAAGCCTGAGCAATTTGGGCCCAGTTCAGTGGCTTCTGAACCGTGCACACATTGACAGGATTCCGACTCAGGTAGTCGGCGTGCGACATTTGTGAGCCCTTCCGGTAATTCAGGTCAAAATCAAAATCCTGTAGGTATACCCACCACCGAGCCACTCTGGGTAATAAATCTTTCTTTCGCTGCGTAAGCTTTAGCGCGTTACAATCAGTGACTACGGTGAAGCGCACACCCACAAGGTAATGCCTAAAATGCTGCAGAGCCTTCACTACCGCAAGGGTCTCCAGTTCGTACGAGTGGTACTTACTTTCAGCTCCCTGCGTTAGCTTACTATAGTAAGCAACCACTCTTTTGTGACCGTCCTCGTGTGCCTGCAGAAGTACGGCCCCGTAACCAATTGAACTTGCATCGGTATGCACTTCAATCGGCAACGAAGGGTCGTAAACCGCAAGTACAGGTTCGCTGGTCAGGCAATCAATTATTTCTTTGCGAGCAGCTTGCTGTTTCGCCCCCCAAATAAACGGCACGCCCTTGCGAGTCAAGGCTGCAATACATGCTGTTTTCTGGGCAAAACCAGGGATGTACCGCCGGAAATAACTAGCTAGGCCCATGAACTGGCGTACCTGTTTAACGTTTTTCGGTTCCTCAGCATCAGTTAATGCCCTAACCTTATCACTGCTCGGCCTCACCTGACCCTCGCTAATATTTCGGCCCAAATACTCGATTGAAGGCGAAAGAAACGAGCATTTCTTTAAATTTATCGAAAACCCCGCGTCAGTTAGGGTTTTAAGTACCTTCCGCAACAAAACTAGCCCCTGGTCAGCTGTCTGGCTTAGAATTAAGACGTCATCAATGTAGACGAGGATTTCACCAGATTCTATATGCTCCCGAAGAGTTTTTGAAATAATTCGCTGGTAAATAACCGGTGCGTTCGCGAGACCATACGGCATTTTCAAATATTCGTAATGCCCTTCGGGCGTAACGAAAGCAGTAAGAGGAACGGACTCTTTTTCCATAGGGATCTGATGAAATCCTGTCGCCATATCTAGGCTCGTAAAGAACTTGTTTCGCCCCAATCGGTCAATGTGATCATCGATTCGCGGTAACGGAAATCGGTCTTTAACTGTCACTTCATTTAACTTGCGATAGTCAACACACATACGATCGGTACCGTCTTTCTTTTTCACGAGGAGAATCGGACTGGCATAATCGGATTCCGATTCCTGAACGATGCCTTTATTTACCAAGTCCTGAACTATATCGCGAACTTTAAGTGTCTCTGCATAAGAAAGGCGGTACGGTCGATAATAGATGGGAGTGTCGCTTTTCAATCTGATGGCCATACTGCCTGTATTCACCGTAGAAGTGGCAGTGCCGGAAATCAAGAACTGAGAAAACTCATTAATTATAGCTAGCAATCGTTCCAGCTCGTTGTCAACGAGAGGGGTGTTTATTGGAATCGACGCATCAGATTGAACTGCCATCACTCTGTCCGGTTGAGTATTTTCCCTTGTAAGTTGCTGAGAATCGCGAGTACGAATATAACGCACGCCCTCCCTGTTAAGTACATCTGTACCTACTATTACTGGCGTATTCATAAACTCAGACGCAACTACGTACATTTCGACTTCCAGAGTTATACCGTCAAATTCGATAGGCAAGGTTACATATGACGTGCTTTCAATCTCTTGACTACCAAGACCTTTTAGTATTCGGAACGCTGGTCTATGCGCGCAGTTAAAATACTTTAGTAAGCTCGAAGAAATGAGAGATATCGTTGAGCCGCTATCAATCAAGACATCAATCGGCACGCCTTGAATAACAGCAACAACAACGTCATTATTGCGGGTAGGTTGATTTTCGCTACAAAAATTGACGTTACTTTTATTGCGAGACTCTGATTTTTGTTTGGCAAAACAATTTTCGACTTTATGACCTGTCTTTTTGCAATACGAGCATGTATTAGGCTTAGTCGGGACAAAGACAGGCGAAGGAGTCGTATTGTCCGTGACGTTTGAAGAAACAATACTATCTGTATCAACTTTGGATTTCTTATTACAATTCGCTTGTCTGTGTCCAAACTTGCCACAAGAAAAACACTTGCCCTCATCAAATCGTCGCTTTCTAGGCGGTAGATTGGAAACGCTTTTAGTTTTCGCCGCAAAAGTATTTTGTAATGGTACGCGGGTAGAACTACCTTTAGATGTGCTAGGCTTCACATACGTTGAGAAAAATTCAACTAAATTGTTAGGTAACAGTTTCGCGTTTGTGGCGGACGCCTTTATTTGTGGGTCAGTTATCCCGCGAATAACAATCGCTGATATCAATTCGTCACTGAGTCCGCGTACAATACGTAAACGAAGCAGTGAACGACGAGCGTAGTCAGCATATGTGGAATAATTATCAGAGTTCGTGTTCATGACTTCAAAAAGTATGTTAGCTATGTCTGGTGTTTTTGGGCATAAAGGTTTGAATTCCTTTTTAAAACTAGTCCAACTACGCTCGGTCGTTACCCACTCGTTTAACCACGTTTTCGCGTCCCCTTTTAAACAGTTTCCTATACGAGAAAGACACTCATAATCACTCCAATTATTTAGAGATTTGGCGCGGTCAACTTCTTCACACCAGTCTTCAATGTTATGTAAATTTGGGTCAAAGTTTGAGATATAATAGTGTTGGCTTGATCTTACCACCGTGTTGATTGAGCGGATCGCGTCCACAATGCGATCCGTGATGGCTGACGGCGCGTTAACCTCGCTGGTGACACACTCCGTATCGGCGCCCGGCGTAGGCGCGGTGCTCGGCGTGCGCGCAGCACTCGGCAGCGGTGCGGCGCTCGGCGGCTGCGCCGGCGCCAGCAGCGGCGGTGTGTGTGTCGATCGTACCGTGCGTCGTGTCGAAGATACAGACCTATCACGCGATGGTGATCTAACGCGTCTACGTGACTCACGGCGTCTAGGAGACGGCGACCGGTTATTACGATGCACTGGTGGCGTCGAATTACGCGCAGCTACAGTATTTTCTAGCTTCCTAAGACGAGCTAACATCGCGTCCATATCACGGTTCACATCATCCGGGGTACGATCGCGGTACCTACTACGTCGCCTACCTTCACTATAACGACTTCTACGGCGCTCACGTTCACGATAATCCCGGGAAGACATTTTTCCCTTTTTAAAACTCTCGCGCCGGTAGACACAGTATCAGAATAGCGAGCAGGATAGAATCACGTTGATCCTATCCCACTTCTGATCTTGTGAATGCCGAAGGAGATTATTTTTTTAAAAAGACAAAAACAACGGCTAAATAATTTTAATCAATAAGAAAAGTAACAAAATCACGGAAAATAATTAGGTTAGCAACAAGACGCAAAATACGTAAATTCAGAGAGCTCCGAACACGACGACGGCTGGCGGCGAAATAGGCCCGAGCGCTGGCACGCTCCGGCTTATATAGCCACGCTGGGGTGGTCATTCCCTCATCTCCTACAATAAATATATATAAATAAAATATAAATAAATGGTTATTAATTAATGAAGTGTGGGCTTTAGGTTTAAACAGCCGATCCCTTCGTCTCGGACTACGATTATTTATGCTTCATTCTGTTTAAATAGTTCAGGATTCAATAAAGGAAAACTGACCCTTCAAAAACGAACAATAAGTAAGATTTTGTCGATATCGGTCGAGAGTTGCCCAAAAAAATAATGCTACATCTGAAAGTCGTGGAAGCTTATCCGCGATATGCAGTCAAGCTTCAAGAAGTAAATAGCTAATTTGGTCAGTTTTAGACTTAATTGCCCTACTTTGTGTGTCCTCCACGTGAGAGCCGTAATAATAATAAAGGTAATCAAAGAAATTTTGTAGAAGCTGCCTCTTCGATTTTGTTATACTCTGGTGGTAGATTTTAAGTCGGTACAGCGATGCATCGACTAGTATTCATTTTTGTGATTTTGCAAGAACAACCATCAAGTTGTTATTATTAAGACGGGAGATAATGTCGTTGAGAGTACTATAATTTATATTTTTCATATTTGGATTAAACTTCTTTACATTCAATTACTATTGAGCTATAATCGGTATTATGGAATGATAAATGGCTTTGGCCGAATCATTCATTTAAATCAGAAAAAAAATAGACCTGATATTCTTCCCTGGGAAACGTCATGTGTGTTCTATTATGTGATGTGCAGAGTAAACCTTGTTTTGTTTTTATGTAAATTTGTAATATCAGTACATAATGCCTTCTATGTATAAGTTTCAGTGCCTAATGGAGCGTTTAAATGAAATGGACTAATCCACTGCGCAGAGTCGATGTCAGCGGTAACGAGGCTAATGGCGGCGCTGGCGGAGGTAACCCAGGTGACAATCGTGAGCAAATGTCGCTGCATTCAGCCCGTTTGCCGTAGTGAGGGAGAGGAAAGGTAGGCAAAGCCGCAACTACTTAAGGCTGCTGTCACCTACCTTCTAACAAAGTTCAAGTGCAGTTTTCTCCTCAAAAATTACTAAACTGACTACTTTTTTTGACTGATTTGTGTAGAAATGAGCTATCTACATAAGATGTCAGCTCTGAATTTTTGATTCAATTTGAAATGCCTGTA
>OY757262.1:6733557-6853345 GCA_963584085.1 Pyrausta aurata | reverse complement strand
GCCTATTTGGAACCTATATGTTTTCATACTATATATATTTAAAATTTTATTAAGTTAGGTGAAAGGAATTGGGATAAGGCTATAGGGAAACTACAATGGGGGTTAAACAATACAATCAATAAAGGGATAGGCAAGGCTCCATCGGAGGTATTATTTGGCATACAATTACTAAGTAGGGGAGATAATTTATTTGCCAATATTTTAGAAGACACACGTTCTTTGAGTGATATACAGGAAATTAGGAAGGAGACAAGTGCATATATTGAGAAAGACCAAAATTTACAAAAACATAGGTATGACAAAAACAAAATCAAAGGAAGGGAATATAAGGTGGGAGACCTCGTTAAAATACTTAAACCAACACCACACAATGATGGCAAAAGTAAAAAGCTTTTGCCAAAATTTTCAGGACCATTCAAAGTAACCAAGGTCTTAGAAAACGATGGGTACGAGGTATCTAGCATAAAGGGCTCGTCTATTACGAAAAGGGATTATTGTAATGTGTGGGCGGCAGACAGAATGAAACCTTGGATTAGTATTTCTTTTCAGGCTTCCTCTGATTCTGATAAATCTGACTAATATTCATTTTTTTTTATCTTTGCGTTGTCCGGTAGGTTTTGTTGTATTGGTTTGAGAGATGGATCAGATTAGGAATAATCGTTGCTGCCATTGTACCGTGATTGCATTAAATAGTTTAAGTTAACTATCATTGTTATATGAGAGTGTTGAGATATAAATGTTGGTGTCGATAGATCCACCTATGAATGGTTGTAGTGATTAAGTGTTGATAGATCCACCTCTTGAGATTGAGTGTCGACAGACCCACTCAAACAAATATGATTACGAGTGTTCATTACTATTCTGTTCAGTGTCGATAGACCCACTGAACAGAAGGTATCCAGTATAGATCTGCTGGGAGACCAAATTCCGATATTTGATTCTAAGTGTTGATAGATCCACTTAGATTTTGTTTTTGAAGGTGTCGATAGAACCACCAGTCTTAAAGATTATTTAAGTATAGAAGTATTATAAAATACCTTGTTGTTGTGGTACGATTAAAATGTTTTCCTGTAGAGCTACTTAAGTTATACTGAAATCAATTTACTTGTACATGTATGAATATCCAAATGAATGTTTAAAACTGTTATAAATAAAGACTTATTTTATTCATGTGTTAATCTATGTATATGTATATTATGTAAACTATGTTAAGAATGTAAACTTAAAGTTTGAGGACAAACTTATGTCAGGAAAGGCCGAATGTAAGATTATATTGTAAATTAATATAAGAAGGACAGAATATGTAACGAATATCCTAAAATATTGATATATTTCGTGATCTCAATATCTCAATATTTTAGTACTTCATTTGAAACGGAAGCTCTGTTAAAAAGTAAGTGTATTGATTTTGTTTAAATTAATTCTATTTATTGAGGAAACGGATGTAGAAATTGCAGTTAAAGATTTTTAGCAATTTTGGTAAGGAAACGGAAATGTCGAATAAATCATATTTTATTTAAATTATTGAGTAAATCAATCTATTTTAGCCGGAACTTCCTAGATTAAATATGTAAAATGTTTGAGTCTGAGAAAACGGATGTTTGAACTTAAACTAAATTAATAAAATATTTAAAATAGGAAACGGATATCAAAATACGTAAACTGGGGAGGGAATAAGCTAGATAAAAACGAATGTTTCTAGGCTCGGGGGTCTTTTGATTTGAGATACAATCGAGGTTAGGTTGAAACTCTGTGTAATTATTGGTGTGTACTTAGAAAATAAGTGAATAAAACGGTCATTGTACTAAGAAGTGTATTTTATTCTGCGATCGCGGATACTCGTGATAAAGAAGGTAGGGTGTATCTGAGTTAAAGTTTGTATTTAGATAATGTTTTAGAACGCTTTAACATGAGTGAATGTAACCCTGTATTAACTCCAATGGATGCGAACGTGAAGTTAGAGAAACCAGAATATGTTGATGAAAATGTAATGGCTCAGTATCCATATCAAAGTTTAATAGGAGCCTTAATGTATCTTGCCGTAACTACACGACCAGACATTGCATATTCAGTTAATTTTTTGAGTCAATTTAATACTTATTATAATACTACGCACTGGAAGGCAGCTAAACGTGTCTTAAGGTATTTGAAAGGTACGTCTGAGTATGGTTTGATGTATGAGAAGACTGAAATTCCGCTATTCGGTGTGGTAGATGCAGACTGGGGTGCTAACTCGATTGACCGTAGGTCTTACTCTGGTTTTGCATTTATCTTAGGCGGTGCTCCAATAAGTTGGGAAGCACGCAAACAAAAGACTATTGCGTTGTCGAGCACAGAAGCCGAGTATATGGCCATTTCCGAAGCTGCTAAGGAAGCTGTATATTTGTGGGAGTGGAGTGTGAGTGTGTGACTTTATTTAACGATAACCAGGGCGCAATCAAACTTGCTCATACTCGAAACTACCACTCACGAACAAAACATATAGATGTTAGGCACTTTATTCGAGATATGTGCGAACAAAGTGTTATCGATCTGAAATACTTGTGTACAGACAGAATGCCTGCAGATGTTTTAACTAAAGGTTTGACAGGATTAAAACATCAGGAATGCATGGATAATTTGGGAATGATATATGTTAGTGAATATAAGGAATAACAGATTGGCTCACGACTTCGAGGGGAGGTGTTGGTAATGTCGAAGTATCGCGAGCTGTGCTATCTATAAGTCTATATGTATATCTATGTACGTAAGTCAGTTCATCGCTCTTGCCGGCCATCGGTGCATCGTAGTTATTTGTATTTTCTTTAAAATAAAGTTTATGTGTCTAATTCGTACGTTTTAATTCACGGCCCAACAATATGCTCCGATAAATTCTATGGACATATTTTACAACAATCCTGATTTACACCAAACCACAAAGTTAAGACCAATATCTGTCAAAGTGTCGCTTAAGCCTTTTGCTTTTCCACCGTCGTTTACTTATTTCTTGGTCCATCTTTTCATTTCATTTCTAAAACGTTAAACTCTTCACGTAATTATTATATTGCGTTGAGTCGTTGTCCTCTGATTGGTCAAGTAGGTAACTGAGATGAACGAAAACTGAAATGTCTTTCTTTTTACAGAATGACTTTTAAGGACCGCGCGCTAAATACCGTCACAATAATTGAATAATAGTATACTATAGTTATTCGATAGCTATGGAGTGCGCGGGCGCCGAAATACAATAGACGGCATTCTAGAATCCTCAATCATCCATCACAGCCGACTACAAGCCTTCCGCTTATGAAAATAAAAACTACTTTCGCCCGACAGAAATCGCAATAAACACACGCCGCGTTCCAGACTCCGCTGTCAGTCGTCCGCCAAAATAAGCCTTACGTCCTTACATATAAGGACTGAATTCGACTGGCAAATAATCACTGCAAAAACACAATATTTTGTTTTAAAAAAAGTAAAAAGAACTCATACGATCATACATTCAAATAAATAACATACGATGTGATGCACTGGGATTAGAACCCGTGTGCCCAAGTTCCAAAACCACCTAAGTGAGCTGCTGGGCTATCGCGGGTGACAGCCATTACCTACAAACACTTGCATCATTTTTTTATACAGATAGACTGACTTCAGTACGTTTTAGATATAAGCACACGCACCACTGCACTGCCGCGCGCCCGGTCGGTTTTAAGTGGCGGTAATATTCACTATGACCCATTATTGATATTTTAAAAACTTACAGCCTTACCACAAAAAAATAAACATGGTTTGAACAACTGTTTAAATGTTATGCGGCTAAAATAAAATGTTTGTCACCCTTATGTCATTTGACTTGATTGACGTTGTTTTTATACTAGCCATATCGTATTTAAACAGTGTTCGAAACCTTGTTTAATTATTTGTGGTAAGGTAGTTGGTATTTAGAGGAATTTTAATTGGATTATTGAAAAACTAGCTTTTGCCCGCGACTTCGTCCGCGTGGAATAGTGACTTCTTTCTCCCGTTTTTTACACGCTAAGACCAATAGGAGCAAAGATTTAGTGGTATCTTTGCTCCTATTGATCGTAGCGTGATGTTATATAGCCTATAGCCTTCCTCGATAACTGGACTATCCAACACAAAAAGAATTATTCAATTCGAACCAGTAGTTTCGGAGATTAGCGCGTTCAAACAAACAAACAAACAAACAAACTCTTCAGCTTTATAATATTAGTATAGATTTACTGCAATAGGGCGACCCCTAACTAAGAAACGCATTTAATTTGCCCGAGCAATTATTCACGAGCCATAATTAAGTAATAATAAGAATTGTAATATTGTAAAGAAAAATGTTTTGTATAACTTATTAAAGCTACTTATATACGTTAATAAAACCATATTAAAAAACAAAAATGGGCGGAGAATTTTTTCGGTAGAAGTTATAGAGCAAAATGCAAAAAGTTTAATTTTGAGTATCTCGGAAATCGAAAAAATATTGGATTCTTATTCTTACCTATTCTAACTTATACATACATACGTATACACGAACAATTTCAGCCTGACACAGAGAGTTATAAACGATTTCGATGTTTAGGTATAAATACCTAACTTTTCGTAAAAAAATCATTGGATTATTGTATATCTATAATCTGTATTACTCATTTTCACTATGTGCCAAGTTTTAACGACGAGGGAATTATTCGGGTGACAAAAGCTTCATTGATTGGACTATTGTACAAAATTTGAAAGATCTTCAAAATAACGTGCAGTTATTTTTTAATGTCATAGGTATATTCGTTATTATGTTTCCAGCTTCATTCTTAGCGATTTATAACATATTGTAGTAGCGTTGCCACGCTACAGCCTTCTTACACGATTTTTTAAAGAAATTCAATAGAAAAAAGAAAAATAAAATAGTCACTCAATTGACTAATTTAGTCAATATCCCCACTACCCCCACTACCGGCCACCTTACAGGCTCGGGTTCGATATTTTATTCATTCTGCGTGTCCGTGCTGTAGCCTTCGCACGTCCACTGCCACTCAAAGTATTCGTAACAAATAAAATCTTATCAAACCGTCTCTCAACATGGGGAAGAAACGAAAGTATGAAGATTTGAACGAGGATAAAATATTACGAAAAATAAGAAAACTGCAGGAAAAGTTAAAGGACAAACAGATAGATCACACAATACAAGAAAATTCACCTATACCAATTAAGTAACAGAATTACTTTCCATAAACCAAATTTTTTCGTGATCAGAACTTTAAATGCGTAACTGCCAAACTGGGCTTTTACCGTTTATAAAAATATGTTGCGAGCTTACCATACTGGGTATTCTCCTTCATTTATAACCAATTTAAAATGCGTAACTGCCACACTGGACTTTTACCGTTTATAAAATTATGTTGCGAGCTTACCACACTGGGTATTCTCCTTCATTACTAACTAAGGTTCTTGGTTTCCATTCCAGGTCCATTTAGGCCGGATAATATAGACTTCGCATTAAACGAAGACTATGAGTCTATTTACATGCCGCCCAGTGATTGGGCTGGTACTATTACTCCTGTTCAGGAGCAACCTATGCCAGCGGATGCCGTACAAGAACAGTTACAAACAACAATCAACGGTTCACACTCACCACAACCAGGACCATCTTCCGCACCTGTAACAACAGTCTCGGAGGTAGCAACGGAAAACGAACTCGATGAATCGATTTTGTCTATCCTCGGTGATGCTCCACAACCTGAAACAGTACTTGGCAAAAATATCACATAGAAACAAAAACTCGCCGCAGTTTTGTAATATCCTCCATTAACAGCAACCTTAAAGGAGCACTAATAGACGCAAAAAGAGACAAATTTCTGTTTGGAGAAAATCTGACCGAAAAATTAAACGCCGCAAAAACTATTCAAAAATCAGGCGATACATTAAAAAATCAGTATCGACCGCAACCGAACAAAAATAACTTCCAGCCTAGAGAAAAGACCAAGGGCAGATTAAACAACAAAGCCCTGCATCCGAGACAGACAGGTGGCAGAGCCGATGCAGGGCTGAATCGCTCAGTAGCATACAGAGCTCCGCCAGCACCCAGGACGCAGCCGCCGCCGCCACGCCGAGCCAGGTCACCGCCGCCACCACCGCCGCCACACCACAAGAATCACCAACACTTTCACCGCTGAATCCACACCAATCTGAGGTACGGTACGCTGGTCGCCTTACTCATTACGTTCATAAGTGGGCCGACATCACTGATGATTCATCAGTTCTTGCTTGGGTCAAAGGTTACCTAATACCATTTCGTTATACACCAAAACAGTTTTCGCAGCCAATTGTTTTTCCAAAATCCGAACAAGAATCTTTAGATTTCGATAATGCTATCCAAAAATTATTAAAAATTAATGCTATTTCCAAATGTGAACACGTTCCAGACGAATTTATTTGTAGTGTATTTTTAATACCAAAACCAAATGGTGACAAACGGTTTATTTTAAATTTGAAAAATTTAAATGGGTTCATTAATACTTCACATTTTAAGATGGAAGACTACCGAACCTCCTTAAAGTTAATAAGCGAAAACTGTTTCATGGCATCAGTGGATTTAAAAGACTCATATTTTTTATTAACGTCGATATTTCACATAGAAAGTATCTCAGGTTTAATTACAATAATACACTTTATGAATTCAATTGCTTACCTTTTGGTCTTTGTACAGCACCGTACGTTTTTACTAAGATACTAAAACCTGTCGTGCAATATCTAAGAATTCAGGGATTTGTATCAGTTATATATTTAGATGATATACAGTGCATTGGCCGTTCATACGGTGAATGTAAGGAAAATGTACACACCACCATTAATATGTTAGAATCATTAGGGTTCATAATTAATTACGAAAAAAGTTGTTTAATACCTAACACTGTTTGCCAATTTCTCGGATATGTTTTCAATTCAAAAACTATGGCTTTGTCCTTACCTGATGCTAAACGAATAAAATCACAGACACTTTGAACACATTTTTACAACTAAAAGTATGTAAACTCCGCGAATTTGCGCGACTTTTAGGCTTATTAATATCCGCCTGCCCAGCAATTGATTATTCTTGGATGTACACTAAAGTATTAGAACGTCACAAATACTTATGTTTACTTAAAAATCCTAGCTATGAGCAAAAAATTTCACTACCTAAAAATCTAAAATATGAATTCAATTGGTGGGTAGAACACGTTAAAACCGATGTGTCACAATTTCGTTTTAATGATTTTTGTATTGAAATATTCTCTGATGCGTCATCATCGGGCTGGGGGGCTTATTGTAATAAAATGGAGTCTTTTGGTTTTTGGAAAGAGAACGAACTTCAACAACACATAAATGAATTGGAAATTAGAGCTGCTTTCTTTGCTTTAAAAATATTTGCCAAAGATTTAAGGGACTGTGAAATTTTACTTAGAGTAGATAACACCACCGCAATATCTTGCCTAAATCGTGTGGGTAGTGTCCAATTTCCTCACTTAAATGATATTCTCGACATGTATATATACTCGACACGTCTGGCAATGGTGTGAAAGACGTAAAATAATTCTTTTTGCATCATATATAAACACTAGGGACAATTCGGATGCCGATAGACTATCGCGAAAAAAGTTTTGCGATACAGAATGGGAATTAGGTCATTATGCCTTTTCAGAAATAAAACAAAAGTTTGGGAAACCCACCATTGACTTATTCGCCACTCGCCGAAACACAAAATGTTATTATTATGTCTCTTGGAAAAATGACCCTGATGCTTGGACCGTTGACGCTTTTACATTATCTTGGCAAAAAATATTCTTTTACGCCTTTCCTCCATTTTCACTTGTTTTAAAAACTATTCAAAAAATTATTCATGATAAGGCTGAGGGCATTATTGTCGTACCTTATTGGCCAACACAACCATGGTTCCCAATTTTCCAAAGATTAATTGTGCCTAATGGAATAATAACATTTGAACCTAACATCAACCTTTTGATTTCACTTTTCAGAGAACCACACAACCTACACCACAGTCTCCGGTTTGTTGCCGTGAGGTTATCAGGCAAGCTTTTTTAAATAGATCACTGTCCAATAGGTCAGTCGAAATAATGCTATCATCCTTATCGGAAAATACATACAAGCAATATGATTGTGCTATTAAAAACCGGTTAAGTGCGTGTCGGACCCGCGCACTGAGGGTTCCGTGCCACCCTTAACTGAATTCAGGGTCCACTTACTTTCACTTAACGAAAACATCACAATATATTGCGACAACAAAAATAACTTTGTTTTTCATAGTGCTTGTATGAAAGACAAAGTTATATTTGCGGTTGATAAAAATGTGCAATATCTCAAAAACTACTGGTTCGATCTCCTTCAAACTAATTTTCGTTGCAAGTTTTTGTTGAGATCTACATCATATATTTTATCCAAAATTTTCACTTTCTTAGTTCAAAAGTTAGAGGGGGGGGGACGCCCATTTTACCACTTTGGAAGCGTCTATATCTCAAACCTTACACTTTAAGAAAAAATGGTTTTAGAAACCTCAACATCATTTTAAAAGACCTATCCATAGACACCCCACACGCATAGGTTTGAGTAAAAAAAAAATTTTAGGTTTTAGTTTCATGTATGGGAGCCCCCCTTAAATATTATTTGTTCTCACTTTTTGTATCCGAATCGGAAAGCGGTGAACAAAATACACCTACCTACCAAGTTTCAGCTTTGTGATGCTTATAGTTTCAGAATAAAGTGGCTGTGACATACGGACGGACAGACAGACAGACAGACAGACAGACAGACAGACAGACAGACAGACAGACAGACAGACAGACTTGACGAAACTATAAGGGTTCCGTTTTTTGCCATTCGGCTACGGAACCCTAAAAATGGTTAGACTATTGTAGATTACATTGTTATGATCATACATCTGTATCAGTGCCTATTGTTTTACATTTTTTAACCGAGGTTTTTGATTCTGGAGCTAAATATGGAACAATTAATAGTTACAAATCTGCCTTAGCATTGTTGATCGGTAACAACATAGTTAATGATCATAGGATTAAGAGATTCATGAAAGGAGTTTTCAGGTTAAGACCAACAAGACCTAAATATAACGTTACATGGAATCCTAGCACGGTTTTGGATTTCTTAGCCCAAAATTGGCCTAATGAAGGTCTTAACCTAGAAACTCTTTCAAAAAAGACTTTAACTCTGTTGGCCCTAGTCACAGCTCATAGACTGCAAACTTTTGCTTTTATAAAACTTGAAAATATTTTTATTAATACTGAACAAATACTAATTAAAATTCCGGATTTGATCAAAACATCAAATCCTAACTCATTACAACCACTTTTGATCCTTCCATTTTATCACGAAAGACCTGAAATTTGCCCAGGTAGGTGTTTACAGGAATATTTAAATAAAACTAGTAGGATAGGAACATCAATTAATATTAATGAGTGACGGTAGTTTAATTTAATTTTTCATAACTATGTAATGACAAATAACACCTTAGTCTGCCTGTGACCACGGATGCTGTAAAGCATTCGAAACGTCAGGCATAAAATAAAAATAAACGTTCGCGAAATCAATCCGTAAAATTGTTGTTTTATTGTAAAACTAGTAGTTTGCGTACTCAAAATTGTAATAATTTATTTATAAGTTACAAAAAGCCACATAACAAAATTTCTTCTCAGAGAATGAGCCACTGGATTAGTGATATTCTTGTTAAAAGTGGAATCGATACCTCTGTGTTTACGGCGCATAGTACGCGCCACGCGTCTACCTCTGCGGCCAACAGACTTGGAGTCGGCATCGATGTAATTCGGAAGACCGCTGGTTGGTCAAACTCCTCTCTCACATTTGTTAGATATTATAATAAAGATGTCATCTCACTGGATAACACTCAGTTCGCCAGAACAATATTGTCTTCCTCGAATTAAAAACAGGTTTCTCAATTATTAATCTGAAAATAAATGATTTGTTTATAACCTATTTTTTTATTTTTATTTTCTTTTCACAAAGAAGCGTAACGTATAATACTTACTTACCAAAGTCTTATTATCGTAACACATAAACGTCACATTTTATTTAATGATCTTTAAACATCTACAATATGTTATAAATCGCTAAGAATGAAGCTGGAAACATAATTGAGAATCAAACGAACTTACCAAGTGAAGTTCGATACCAATTATGTGACAGCTTCATTCGACGCGATTTATACACCCTCCCTATAGTAATAAGAATTCATGTCACTGTTATTATTACAACATCACCAACACTGCTCCCAAATTGGTGACACATACTCTACAAGTTCCAACTGCTTACCCGGCCCTAAAATAAAATGTTGACTAGAACTCATTATCTAGGTACGTACACAATAGTGTAAATAAAATAAAAATATTTCTTTAAACTAAATGAATAAAATATCGAACCCGAGCCTGTAAGGTGGCCGGTAGTGGGGGTAGTGGGGATATTGACTAAATTACTCAATTGAGTGACTATTTTATTTTTATTTTTTCTATTGAATTTCTTTAAAAAATCGTGTAAGAAGGCTGTAGCGTGGCAACGCTACTACAATATGTTATAAATCGCGTCGAATGAAGCTGGAAACATAATTGGTATCGAACTTCACTTGGTAAGTTCGTTTGATTCTCAATTATTATTTGTGTTTCCGAACGTTCTATCAAGAAGGCTAAGAAACCAAATTAAATATATCATAGTTGGTTTAAACGAAGTATTATGGTCAAGTGACTACTACACTTTCCTGTATTTTAAAATAATAGGTGCTTCTCTTTCAAATGTACTATGAAAGATAGAGAAGAAAGATCAGTATTGTCGCGATGTTTCAAGAACAAAATAACAAAGACACTTGGTATGCTTGGTTAACTTATGCGTATTGGGGTCAACTTTATTTTGTCATGTAAAGATATGAAATACTAAGTGCATCTCTTTCTAGCCACTAGAAAGCCGCGGGGAAGAAAGGGACGCACCTAGTATTTATTTATCAGATAGAGCAGATAACAGCGTGAAGTGTGTTGGTACGCCGCGTACTCATACATAACAGTGGGTACTGGATGTGGTAGTAACTGATAACAGTGATTTCATAGAACAGTATTTATCTTACGAGGAACAGCTGTTACGGCCGATATTTAAATACGTGTTATAAATACTTGTTACGATAAAATTCAAAAATTAAAATTCAAAATCTTTATTTCAATTTAGGTCATGAAATGACACTTATGAACGTCAAATATAAAAATTAAAATAAATGTGCGAAACATGTCTCCTTATCTTTTGGGCCCTACCAGCGCTTCGAGACAGAACACAGACAATTAGGCAAGTGCTGAGAAGAAACGCCGGAACAAACTCAGTCACCACTAGCTGCCGTAAAATCAAAATCATCAAAGGTAAGTACATCAGTTGGTGCAGGCTGGACGGACCACACATTCGTGTCGTTTAGATAGTCTTGAACCTTATAATAGCCTTTAGACATAAGCGTGATTTTAACGTGTTTCTTAAATTTATCAACCGGCAATTCGACAAGATTGTGTGGTATATTATTAAAGAATTTTATACAATTTCCCATGAACGAGTTACTAGTTTTAACTAATCTGAAGTTAGGAACGACAAGCTTGTGTTTATTTCTTGTGTTATATGGGTGAATGTCGCTTTTCTTCATGAAATTATCTAAATTTTTACGGACGTACATTATATTATCAAAAATGTATTAAGAAGCCACAGTTAATATGTTGATTTTCTTAAAGACCTCTCTCAGGGAGTCACGAGGACTAAGTTTATAAATAGCACGATTGGCTCTTTTCTGCAAAATAAATATGGTTTCAATGTCTGTAGCAGAACCCCACAAGAGAAGACCGTAAGACATAATACTGTGGAAGTAACTAAAATATACAAGCCTCGCCGTTTCAACATCAGTCAGGTACCTAATTTTTCTAACTGCAAAGGCAGCTGAGCTTAGCCTCCCAGCTAGGGCTTCAATATGAGGTCCCCACTGTAATTTTGAGTCAATTTTAATGCCCAAAAATACAGTGGAGTCCATTAAGACTAGATTATTACCATTTAGTACAATATTTGGTGTAAGTTGCTTTACATTAGGCAAAGTGAATTTTATACATTTAGTTTTACTAGCATTCAGTAACAAGTTATTGGTGGTGAACCAATTCAATACTTTGGAGAGAGTATTGTTTACTTCGTCAAAATTTTCTTCATGTCTTTTCATTTTAAAAATCAAAGAAGTATCATCAGCAAACAAAACTATCTCACAAAGATTTTTGGAATGAAATGGTAGGTCGTTTACATATATTAGGAAGAGTAAGGGCCCCAATATTGAGCCCTGGGGCACCCTCATTCGAAGGGGGGCACCGGAAGAGTAGGTACCATTTATGTTAACTGATTGTATTCTACCTGATAGGTATGAACTTAACAACCTTGTTGAGTTTTCCGAGACACCATAGTGTTCCAACTTAATGAGCAGTGTTTGATGGTCTACACAATCAAACGCCTTTGATAAATCACAGAATACACCTACAGCATCATGTTTGTCTTCAAAAGCATCAAGAATGTGTCTGATGAGTGCTACCCCAGCATCAGTTGTATTTCTACCTTTAGAGAACCCAAACTGTTTTTCGTGTAGTAAATTATTAAGTTTAAAATGGGAAAGTAATTGATTAAAAATGAGTTTTTCAAAAATTTTACTTATTGTGGGTAATATTGAAATTGGCCTAAAATTGCTGGGGTCACTTTTGTCTCCTGATTTAAATAAAGGTACAACCTTACTATGTTTCAATAAATTTGGAAACTGATTTTGATCAATACATTCATTAAAGATATAAGATAAGTAAGGAGCTATTGGAGGTATAATGGGTTTTATTATGTCTATTGATATACCCGATTTATCCTCTGTTTTCTTTTGTTTTAGTTCTTTGAATGTTTTTATGATGTCTAAAGGACCAATATGTCTGAATTTAAAAGAGGACTCGCACCTATCAACATTTGAAACTAGTAATGATTTCGCCTGAAGTGAGCAAGAACTCAACAGTTTAGTCAGTAATCGTTCAATTCTGTTACGAGTCGAACGCGTCAAGCCCGGCAAATAAACAAGTAACCGGTCCCTTATCGGCTTGGGCCTGCGCCGCGTGGCCGGCCGGCGCTGCAGTGTTAAGCCGTGTAGGGAGTTTCGATTATGTGCGTTATTCCCAATGGCAAGCGAGCGTGAATCGTATCGCAGTGAGGAAGGAGATAACAATGTTTTAGAGGAATGTATTATTGATGACCCAATACAACCTGAGGAAAATATGGATTTAGATGGAGGTCGATTATCCAAACGAAGACGAGATGAAGACAATGAGGAAACGTGGTTTACAGTTACTAGGAATTCCAAGAAAAAAACAAATAAACGACAGGAATCTCCGTCGTGCTGTGTGCCTATACAAATCTGTGTAACATCGAAAGATAAATTACCCAAACAGTTTGCGTTAGCGAAATTATTACAACAGAATGAAATCGGAGAAGTAAATAAAGTGAAATATATTAACCCATACAAACTACTTCTAACGTTTGAAAGTACATCGAGTGCTGAAAGCTTTTTATGTTGCCCTGCGTTCGATAGTTTAAACTGGCGGAGACAAAAAACTTGGGAGGTAGGCCTGTCATATGGTATCATCAGGGATATAGATCTGGGTTTATCTGAGGAAGAACTGATAAAATATATACTGTCAGAAAAAGAAATACTATCTCTTAAACGCCTTAATAGAAAAACTGAGGAAGGATGGACATCAAGCGAAACTATAAGAGTAGGGTTTAAGGGTTCATCTTTACCCAGTTATATCCATCTATATGACGTGAAGATCAAGGTGGAACCTTATGTATTTCCGGTGACCCAGTGTACGAAATGCTGGAGATACGGACATGCACAGAAGAGTGCCCGTCTAGCAAGGTCATTTGCCCTAAATGTGCTAGCAATCACACAAACTGCCAGGTTAAAATATACAAATGCGTAAATTGTTCTGGATGTCATATGGCACTTTCGAAAAATTGCCCTATCTTTAAAAAAGAAAAACGTATCAGGGAACTAATGTCAGAGTTCAACTGCACATATCAAAAGGCCTTATCAACTTACGTGCCGCCTTCTCCCCGTCCTATGGACACCCAACCAATTCAAGAGTATCTTTCTAGTTTACCTAATGAAACCATATATGAGCCCTCACACGCTACGCCAAGTTACGCTGATATAACACAAAGAAATCCTCAATCAGCCTCAGCTGAATCTACATCTCTAAAAAACGGTGACCAAAATACATGTGAAAAGAAAAGAAAAAAGAAGAAGAAAAAGAAAACCACCTCGTATCACATTAGTGAAAACGTTGTTGCGGAATTAGACGTTACAAGTTCAGAAAATTCGTCAGACCAACTAAAGAAAACTTCCGATCCTGGCAGCTCAAACCCAACTCCATCAGGATGTCACCAGAATAAACCTTCCACTTTTACGGAACTCTTACAAAAGCTCAGACGAGTTATAGCGGATAAAGATAACGGATTAGTGGCGACTCTAAAGGCGTGGTTTAAGATTATAGTGGACTGTATTAACAACTTTATTAAGAACTTAATACCTGATTGGTCTAACATCTCTAATATTTTCTCAGTTTTAAATGGCTAGAAGTTATACTAGGAAGGTTGCAAACCTTAATTTGTTTCAATGGAATTCTCGTAGTTTAAAACCTAAAATTAAGTCATTTGAGCAGTTATTGATCCGGGATTCCATACATGTGGCTGTTGTTTCAGAGACTTGGTTGAATCCAGATGACCTTTTAACTATGAGTAATTTCAATATTTTTCGTCTAGACCGAGACTCAATTGATGATGGTGGCGGTGTCGCTATCATAACACACAAATCTGTTAGAGCACAACAAGTTTCAGCGCCCAATATTGATCCAAGAATTGAAATAGTTCAGGTAAAATTATTTAATTGCGATCAAATAGAAAATGTCTTAGCAGTTTATTGTCCGTCAGATGCCCAAATAAGTCAAGCATCATGGGATTCTTTGTTTTCGAGTCAGCATAGGAAAACTATTTTATTAGGAGACTTTAACGGTCACCACACGAATTGGTCTGTCAAAACAGACACTAGAGGACTTCGTATATTGGATGCCATTATCGATAACAATTATGTCATACTAAATGACGGTTCCCCAACTCGTATCCAATTGGTAGAGAATATCCTGAGAAAAACGGCTCCTGATATTACCGTAGTATCTGCCGACATTGCTTTAAACTTTGACTGGAGTGTTATTAATGAGACGTTAGGAAGCGATCACCTTATAATTAAAGTTAGCACAGCCCTTTCTGAAAATTTAGAAGCAAAACTAAAAAGAAACTTTAAAAAAGCGGATTGGGAAGGATACTCGGCTTATTTAGAAAGTTTTTTCAATAATTTTAGTTTAACAGAAGATCCTCAAGCCGCTTACAATAGTATAATAGATATTATCCAAAACGCGGCAGAAAAATATATTCCCTACAAAAAAATAAATCTTAACCCCAGCAGCAAATTCAAACCTAAACCATATTGGACTCCGGAACTATCGCAATCAGTGGCACGTCGCCGATTAGCACTATCTAATTTTAGGCGTAACCCTACCCCACAAAATCTTATACTTCTTAAAAGTAAAATTTGCGAGTCACAAAAACTTCTTAGGAACACTCAAAGGCAATCATGGCAAACTTTTTGTTCTTCAGTTGACCAAAATTCCTCGGCAGCTGAGCTATGGAACAAAATGCGATGGATGAAAGGGAACAGGGCCCCTAAACAACACGTTGATGATGATAAGGCTAGCAAACTTTTACATAGTCTTTGTCCTGACTATGTCAGCCCACAAAAACCCACATTTGTCTGTGTAAATACTTCCCTAGAAAAACCTATTACTTTAGAAGAGCTTTGTAAAAGTATAAAGAATAAGGATACAGCTCCAGGTTACGAAGAGATATCATTTTCTATGATAAAAAAATTGCCGCTTAACGCTAAACTAGTTTTGGTCAAATTATACAATCTTCTATTTACAAAGAGTTTTGTACCTAAGCAATGGCGCGAAATCAGAATCGTCCCAATACCGAAGCCAAGAAGAGACCCTCAATTAGAGTCTGCTTTACGACCTATATCGCTTATATCATGTATGTGCAAAATTCTTCATTCCATACTTCAAAAAAGGTTAGAATGGCACTTTGAAAAGAACGAATTATTTTCTAATGACACTTTGGGTTTTAGGAAGAGCCGATCTTGTATAGATAATTTGAGCCGGCTTGTTAGTCATATTCAAAAAGGATTCTGCTTAGGTCAAACTACTATAGGGTGCTTTATCGATATTGATAATGCCTACAATAATATTGATATAACAAGCCTACTAAAAATACTGGATAGCTTAGGAGTAGGTCATAATACTTGTACGTATCTCTGGGAATTTTTAAAAGAAAGATATATTACAATAGAACTTCTTAAATCTAAACTGGTTTGTAACACTGGACGGGGGCTGGCTCAAGGCGACCCATTATCACCTCTATTATTCAACATTTCAACCATAGACATTTGTAAGCAGATAAGTAATGATTCTGTTCATATTTCACAATACGCCGATGATTTTGTTGTCTATTGTACAAATAAGAATTTAGCAGATTCAATCAATAACCTACAACAGTCCTGCACTCTCATTTCTGTACTGTTATCCAACCTAGGTCTCGATATTTCTCCCACCAAAAGTAAAATCTGTGTGTTTAAAAAAGGAGTTAATAGACAAAATGTATCCATCTCACTTAAAAATTTAGAAATTCCAGTTGTTAAAAATGTTAAGTATCTAGGGCTTTGGCTTGATAGTTCCCTTAGGTGGGGAAAACATATAAAGGAATTAACAGAAAAACTTCAAAACTTTTGAATATATTAAAAGTAGTAGCTGCCGCTAAATGGGGTATCCACCCTACACATTTAAGACGACTTTATATCTCTCTCCTTAGAAGCAGGCTTGATTACGCCGGGTTTCTATTTGGAGATAGCTGTCAGAGCAATTTATTTAAAATAGACAAGATTCAAAATCAAGCAATGCGGGTTATTGGCGGGTTCATTAAATCTACACCCATACATGTGATGGGCAGCGAATTAGGATTAGAATCATTGCACATTCGAAGATGCTATTTGGCTGGTAAATACTATTTAAAATGTAGATCTCTTTTATTTAATAACTCAATCACTACTTTACTAAACGTGCGTTTACACTATTAATAAATGGAAAAGAAAGAATGAACCCTTGTTACTAATGACTCATAAATATCTTAAACCAATTGAAATTCATGTAAGCAGAAACTTAGAAATGTTCTCTTATGATATCTGGATTACATCTATAGATTTTAGTAAAGATATAGTTTTCAATGTGGATGGAGTTGATTTGGCAAAGAAATCTTATAATAAATTAACTCTTAACAAATTATGTTTGGAATATTTAAGCAAAGAATATTCAAACTATTACCAAATATTCACCGACGGTTCTAAGGACAGAGAGGTAGCTGGTGCAGCCTTTTGTGACCCTCAGCAGAATACACACATGCTTTTCAAAATTGACGCTAACCTTTCAATTATGTACGTAGAACTCCTGGCTATCAGTGAAGCTATATCCTACGCAAATTCCATTAATGATGACAATTTTGTTATTTTGACTGATTCCAAAAGCGCACTCCAACATATAGCTCGGTGTACCTCGACTATTTGAGGAACACCGATAGCATATATAATTATAAAGCAACTTTTGGAATTAAAACAAAAATCTAAAAGAATTAAGCTGCAATGGATCCCCTCTCATGTCGGAATTCTTGGAAATGAAATGGTAGATGATTTGGCTAAAAAAGCATGCCATGATGGAATTTCTTTGTATGTTCAACCATATTTCTCGGATCAACTATATTTGGTGAAGGAGTATTGTAGAAAATTATGGAAAGAGTTTTTCGACTTGAGATCCAAAACAAAAGGCATCTGGTATAAAACCATACAACCTGAACCTCTTAATATACCCTGGTTCAATAACTGCTCCTTAAGCAGACCAAATATTGTTTTAGTCCAATCAACGAAGCGTTTATCACCCGAATAATTCCCCCGTCGTTGAAACTTGGCACATAGAGAAAATAAGTAATACAGATTATAGATATACAATAATCCAATGATTTTTTTTACGAGAAGTTAGGTATTTATACCTAAACATGGAAATCGTTTATAACTCTCTGTGAAAAAATTCTCAGTCTGAAATTGTTCGTGTATATGTATGTATGTATAAGTTAGAATAGGTAAGAAAAAGAATCCAATATTTTTTCGATTTCCGAGTACTCAAAATTTAACTTTTTGCATTTTGCTCTATAACTTCTACCGAAAAAATTCTCCGCCCATTTTTGTTTTTTAATATGGTTTTATTAACGTATATAAGTAGCTTTAATAAGTTATCCAAAACATTTTTCTTTAAAATATTACAATTCTTATTATTACTTAATTATGGCTCGTGAATAATTGCTCAGGCAAATTTAATGCGTTTCTTAGTTAGGGGTCGCTCTATTGCAGTAGACTTTTCAATAATCCAATGAAAATTCCACTAAATACCAAGTTTTTAAAATATCAATAATGGATATTATTGAATATTACCGCCACTGAGCCGACCGGGCGCGCGGCAGTGCGGAGTGGTGCTCATTGACAAAATATTGTGTTTTTGCAGTGATTATTTGCCAGTCGAATTAAGCCCTTATATGTTACGATGTAAGGCTTATTTTGACGGACAACTGACAGCGGAGTCTGGAACGCGGCGTGTGTTTATTGCGATTTCTGTCGGGCGAAAGTAGTTCTTATTTCTATAAGCGGAAGGCTTGTAGTCGGCTGTGATGGATGATTGAGGATTCTAGAATGCCGTCTATTGTATTTCGGCGCCCGCGCACTCCATAGCTATCGTATACCTATAGTATACCATCATTCAATTATTGTGACGGTATTTTGCGCGCGGTCCTTAAAAGTCATTCTGTACAAAGACGTTTCAGTTTTCGTTCTAAGCTTGCTATTCTACAATTCAGGCTTCGAAAGGTTGGTAATTCTTTCATGGGGAAATGTATAAAATTTTTCAATAAACTACCAGAATACATTGTTGACTTACCGATTACTAAATTTAAAACTGTTATTAAAGAAACCCTAATGACGAAAGGGTATTATAAAGTAGATGTTTATTTAAAAGATAATAATGTATGGACTTGCATGATCACCACAAACATTGTAAAACTTTTGAAAAGAGGCATTGACAAAAGTGACTGAGTTTCTTGCGCAGCTTCTTCTCAGCGCTAGCCCACAATTGTCCCGAAGCTGTGGTAGGGTCTATGTTGGGACGTGTATAAGTGCCCTCAGTGGGTCTATATGCAAAAATAAACGAATTTTATGACTTTTCTTTTTTATGTTCATCTCAGTTACCTTCTTGACCAATCAGATGACAACGACTCAACGCAATATAATAATTACGTGAAGAATTTAACGAGAAATGAAATAAAAGATGGACCAAGAAAGAAATAAACGACGGTGGAAAAGCAAAAGGCTTAAGCGACACTTTTACAGATATTGGTCTTAACTTAGTTGTAATCAGCAAGTTTTTCTGCGTCGTTTGAGCCGGGTTTGGTGTAAATCCGGATTGGTGTAAAATAATGTTTATAGAATTTATCGGCGAATATTGAATGAATGAATGACTTTCTTTATATCGGACAATAGCATCCCTAATAATAATAAACAATTAAAATTACAAATAAATTAAAATCAATTAAAAATTACATTTGATAAAACAAAATTAAAGCACGATTTTTTTATTTCTATTAAAATCTACGTAGAACATACAGGATGTCCCAAAAGCGAAGGATAATCCTGTAACTGAAAAAAGGTCACGTTATGGCCTATAATATGCCAAAAAATTTTTCGACTCGTTTCATTTCGTTTTCGCTGATTAAATATCATGCCAATTCCTAAAATGACAACTTTTTTAAGACCTGTTACATTTTTTAAGCTCACAAATGATTGAGACATTAAAATCAATGACCTTTTGACAATAATATTTTAGGGTACCCCAAAAAATGTAAAATAATGTAAAATTTAATTCAAACATGAGACATTCATAGCCTGTGGTGTAAAAAATATACCAAAGGGAAAGTGCCAGTTACTTAATAATTTGGCAAGACTTGTATGTGCTCACTTTAACCTATGTAACACCTTTTATACCGTGTAGTTATGCAAATAAATAAATCTAAATCGAATAACTTGTTTAGTTAATTCTTAAAGATGAAATAGGAATCCAAAAAATGCGCACGTGCTGTTGCATAAACAGACGGGTAGATGGCGCTAACGTCACGCAATGACGTATACTAACAGACCAAGAATTTCGCGCGGTCGGACCGACAGCACGGTAGCTCAATTGGAAGAGCAGTTGGCCCGGTAAGCCAGAAAGATGCTGGTTCGAATCCCGTCCGTGCGCAATTTTTGATTTCTTATTTCATCTTTAAGAATATAAATATGACACTGTGAGTGTTTAAAAAAAAAACATTCTAAACCATTGTTTAGTAAATGCCAATTTTGAAATGGTAACTATTATTTAACAATTACTTTTAAAAATATTTTTATGGCAATTCTAATGCACATCATCATCATCATCATCATTCTCTTGCCCTGTTTCCAGTTATCTGGGGTCGGCGCAGTATGTTTTGCTCTTCCACACTATTCTATCACTCGTCACTGAATCTTCCACTCCTTTCACACTCATATCATTTTTAACACAGTCCATCCATCTCTTTTTTGGTCACAAATTTACTATGAATTCTATAAATTTAATTTTGCCTCGGTGGCGCGGCGGTGAGAGGGTCGCATATAAAAGCGACGGCTGCGCCAGAGGTCCCGGATTCGATTCCCGGGTCGGGCCAAAAAATACCTGGGTTTTTCTGTTTAGAATTCCTCAGGGTAGCCCGGAGTTTGGAATTTGGCGGTGTTTCACCCCCGTACCTCGGAAAGCACGTTAAGCCGTTGGTCCTGCGCCTGATCTCTCTCCGGTCGTGTCAGATTGCTGTCCCATCGGGCTATGAGAGTGAATGGAATAGAGAGTGCACCTGTATTTGCGCACACACTTGTGCACTATAATATGTTCCGCGCAGTCGGTTAGTCGTTGTGACTGGCCACCGTTGTTGAAATCAGCTAGCGGGACTATTACTATTACTAATTCTAATGCACAAAGGTCGTGTTTTCGGACTCTATTATGATACAGTTTTATCAAGGTAGTGAAAATTATGGAAAAAATATATGATGTAGATCTTAACAAAAACTTTAAATGAAAATTGGTTTGAGCGAAATCGAACTAGTAGTTTTTGAGATATGGCACATTTTTATTAACCGCAAATATAACTTTGTCTTTCATACAAACACTATGAAAAACAAATTTATGTTTGCGGTCAACAAAATATTGTAGTTTTTTGGCTAAGTGGAAGTAAGTATCCCTAATTCAGTTAAAGTTGGTACGGAACCCTCAGTGAGCAAGTCCGACTCGCACTTGGCCGGTTTTATTTTACAACACAGGCTATGAAAGTCTTATGTTTGAATTATTTTTTACATAAATATTGCAAAACAATTCATTTTTGGGGTTACCCTAAAATATTATTGTCAAAAAGGCCATTGATTTACAAGTCTCAATCATTTGTGAGCTTAAAAAATGTAACAGGTCTTAAAAAAGTTGTCATTTTAGGAATTGGCATGATATTTAATGAGCAAAGTCGAAATTTTCAAAAAAGTATTAAAAGTGAGGGTATCTCGAAAATGGAGAGACTTTTTTGAAAAAAATTATGGCATATAATAGGCCATAGCGTGACCTATTTGCAGTTACAGTATTATTCTTCGTTTTTGGGACACCCTGTATATTAACGATCTGATTAATGAAAAATATGACTGCCCCATAACCTATAGATTCAATAGAAATCAAAATACTGTTGGTTCCTCCCCCGCAATCTGTATAAGCAAGAAGCCTTTGTACTTTAGCATTCTAAAGGCATTATTGAATGGCACTTTAAGTGCCTTTTGCGTATAGCTGACCCAGAGGGAGCCCGAGTAGAATGACTGGCATTGTTTGAGGTTAAGACCTCCGTATGTGTTTTTGACATTAAAATTAAAAATTATTTTAGAGAAGAAGAAATGACAGAAAAACATTCATAGTCAGATTGATTCAAGATTTCCGATAAGTCATCTGTTTACATTGTTTCTTAATAAAGTGACTAAGATATAACTATAAGATATAAGATATAAGTTTGGAAAATAAATAAAAAATAATAATCAGTACCTATCTATTTCTAATACCAAATTATTTAATCTGCAAGTAAGAACAGGCAGTATGCTTTAAGGAGAGTTAACTTCATTTCTACATCAAGCAAACCTCCAGGCCAGCATATTACTTCGGAATGCCAAGGCGTATTAAAAAAAAAAACAGAATAAGCGACACCAAAAGTCTACTAATTAATAATAAAAATTGTTGGTTTTCTAATTTTGTTGTTGTATTTATAATTAAATTTATTTTATATCTATTTTCAAGTGATTAAACTAGACTGGTTGCACCCGCAATCAATTAAAAACGAATAAATCATTGTTTATGGTTGTTTAGTTTACAGTTCCCATATTATTTACTTTGTTACTTTCTTACACCTCACAAAATATTAAACGTAACAAAATAAACTGATTTTTGCGTTTTGTCTATAATCAGGCAAAGGTTGGGTCACGTTTGTTGCACCCGCGAAATAAGTCTATGAAAGACAAAATTTTATTACGTTCTCTTTATATTAGTTAACAAAGAATTTAAAAAATAATTTCAATAGCCAGGAGGAAAATTCAAACTGCTATCGCAGGTGCAACAAATATGACCGAATCTTTGCCAGATTATAGACAAAAAACACAAAAAACGCAAAAATCAGTTCATTGCGTTATATTTAGTTTGTTTTGGTTTAATATTTTGTGAGGTGTTTAAGTAGCAAAGTAAATAAAACGGAACTGTAAACAAAAGAAACATAAACAATGCTTTATTCGTTTTTAAATTGATTGCGGGTGCAACATCAAATTGATGATGCATAATCACTTGAACCAGATATAAGATAAATGTGATTATAAATATAACAACAAAATTAGAAAACCAACAATACATATTATTAATTAGTAGACTTTTGGTGTCGCTTATTCTATTTTTTCTTTTTAAATACGCCTTGGCATTCCGGAGTAATATGCTGGCCCGGAGATTTGCTTGATGTAGTAATGAAGTTAACTGTCCTTAAAGCATACTGCCAGTCGTTCTACTCGGGCTCCCTCTGGGTCAGCTATACGCAAAAGGCGCTACAGACACTTAAAGTGCCATTCAATAATGCCTTTAGAATGCTGTTACTGCATTGCCTAAAGTACAAAGGCTTCTTGCTTATGCAGATTGCGGGGGAGGAACCAACATTATTTTGATTTCCATTGAATCTATAGGTAAAATGGGGCAGTCATATTTTGTATTAATCAGATTGGTAATATAATTATGTTCTACCTAGATTTTAATGGAAATAAAAAAATCGTGCTTTAATTTTATTTTATCAAATGTAATTTTTAGTTGATATTTATTATTTGTTATTTTAATTGTTTATTATTAGGGGTGCTATTGTCCGATATAAAGAAAATCATTCATTCATTCAATAGTCTCCGATAAATTCTATAAACATATTTTACACCAATCCTGATTTACACCAAACCCAGCTCAAACGACGCAGAAAAACTTGCTGATTACAACTAAGTTAAGACCAAATATCTGTAAAAGTGTCGCTTAAGCCTTTTGCTTTTCCACCGTCGTTTACTTATTTCTTGGTTCATCTTTTCATTTAATTTCTCGTTAAATTCTTCACGTAATTAATTATTATATTGCGCTGAGTCGTTGTCCTCTGATTGGTCAAGTAGGTAACTGAGATGAACGAAAACTGAAACGTGTTTGTACAGAATTACTTTTAAGGACCGCGCGCAAAATACCGTCACAATAATTGAATGATAGTATACTATAGGTATACGATAGCTATGGAGTGCGCGGGCGCCAAAATACAATTGACGGCATTCTAGAATCCTCAATCATCCATCACAGCCGACTACAAGCCTTCCGTCTATAGAAATAAGAACTACTTTCGCCCGACAGGAATCGCAATAAACACACGCCGCTTTCCAGACTCCGCTGTCAGTCGTCCGCCAAAATAAGCCTTACATCGTAACATATAAGGACTGAATTTGACTGGCAAATAATCACTGCAAAAACACAATATTTTGTTAATGAGCACCACATATTGTTTTAAACTTTCATGGTCACTAACATTAGAATAGTTAGATACGGGATTGCTACCATGTACCTTATTATTTATGAGCTTCCGATATTTCGGCACTGTTGCAAGCGCCATGATCACGGAGTAACTGAAGAGAACTTGCGGGTGGGTTGTTATTGGCAGACATATCGGTCTACCCTCCTTCGAAGTCGTTTATTCCGCTCGCCGCCATACATATTTATACATTTAGGTACATGGTAGCAATCCCGTATCTAACTATTCTAATGAGCACCACTCCGCAAGCCGCGCGCCCGGTCGGCTCAGTGGCGGTAATATTCAATATTATCCATTATTGATATTTTAAAAACTTGGTATTTAGTGGAATTTTCATTGGATTATTGAAAAGTCTACTGCAATAGAGCGACCCCTAACTAAGAAACGCATTAAATTTGCCTGAGCAATTATTCACGAGCCATAATTAAGTAATAATAAGAATTGTAATATTGTAAAGAAAAATGTTTTGGATAACTTATTAAAGCTACTTATATACGTAAATAAAACCATATTAAAAAACAAAAATGGGCAGAGATTTTTTTCGGTAGAAGTTATAGAGCAAAATGCAAAAAGTTAAATTTAGATTATCTCGGAAATCGAAAAAATATTGGATTCTTATTCTTACCTATTCTAACTTATACATACATACGTATACACGAACAATTTCAGACTGAGAATTTTTTCACAGAGAGTTATAAGCGATTTCCATGTTTAGGTATAAATACCTAACTTCTCGTAAAAAAAATCATTGGATTATTGCATATCTATAATCTGTATTACTTATTTTCACTATGTGCCAAGTTTCAACGACGGGAGAATTATTCGGATGTCTCCATACAACGAATCTCCTCGTTGATTGGACTATTTCTGCCCTGAGACTTCGTTCCGGTCACATCCCATCGAGAAAGTTTAAACACTTAATGGGACTTATTGAATCACCTTTATGTGAAGAATGCGGAGTTATTGAAGATGTTATACACGTCTTGATGGAGTGCGCCCGGAGCGAACAGCTCAGGGCTCAACTGTTCAGGGATAGTGGATGGGCAATTGGAAGGTGTAACAGTGTTCTAGCTGCCCCCCTGTCTGATGACGCAAAAACAATGTACAGAATGTTGTTGTTGTATAATTCTGGTGTTAACTAACTATATTTATCTATATTTATAATTTACAATGTACAATGTGTAAACCTGACGGAGCGACATAGTCATTATTGACAAAGCTCCTTAAATAAAGAGAAAAAAAAAAAAAAAAACTGTTTAGTCGTCTCTATAGGAATATTACAGAAATAATCCTCAAAAGCGTTTGCTACCTCATCATCAGATTTAATAAGTTTGTTATTTATTTCTAGACTAAATTTGTTATCATGAGATTTAGTTTTACATGTTTCTTTATTTATAATATTCCAAGTTTCTTTGATCTTATTACTAGACTTTTTAATTTTATCGCGTATGTAATTCGACTTTGCTACATAGCAAACTCTTTTGAAAATTTTTGAGTACCTCTTAACGTACTCATGAAACGATGGATCCTTTCTATATGCTTTTTTGTTATACAATTCAAACATTTTTTTTCCTACTTGTATAAATTCCTTAAGTAGCCCAGTCACTGAATTTTGGTTTACAGTTATTAATAACTATTTTCTTTTGAGGGAAAATAATATCAAATTGTTTTTTAATTACCTGAAATAATTGATCATACAATTCACTAGCATTTTGTTTATCAAAAGGTATAAACGGTAGTTTATCACTTACTAGCGGTCGCCCGCGGCTCCGCCCGCGTGAATGTCGGTTACCGCTGCAAAAAGGCTACCCAGGAAAGACACGGTCAGCAAACAAATGATTCCCATGTCAATTCACAGACACCGACACTAACTTCGACGAAGCAGTTACTATCCGCAGGCTGAACAGATTTTCTTTCTGTGGGTGTTAGTTGTTAAGTCCCGGAGTGCAACCCGTTGTTTTAGGATAGAAAACTTAAGCTATTATTGTAGAGCTTCTCTATACACAACATTTGACGTTACATTATTTTCTGGTACCAAAATATACTGATGCTCGGGAGCCCCGACCCCATGCGTAAAACATTCTTTTCGTAAATAAATTCCTACTAATTTGAATGTTTGGCCCAAGGATTTGTTTATCGTGAGTGCGAAAGAAATTTTTACTGAAAATCGCGCCGCGCGGGTTCCTTACTCATAGATCTAAACTCCCCCTCCCACACGCTCACCGGGCCTTGGTAAAGCCTACTTCGCAACGGGCCGGCCGTGCAGCAGAAATCGTAATATGTATTTTAATTTCGCTATAACTTCAGAACCAAACGTCCAATTTAATATCGCTATAACTTCAGAACCAAACGTCTAATTTTAATCATTTAAAGACCAAATATTATTAACATTAACTGTACTTAGTGATGAAATAATTAATTTTGATAAGGATTAATAGCATGAGTAAATGAAACGCGTTTAAATGTAGTCAAAAAAATAATCAAGATTTTTCAATAAAAAAAATGGTTCTTGTGCCTCACCCGACATAGATAGGTATAGTATGTCGCGGACTTTTTTGTAGATATTTATAAGATCTACAATTACTTAGAACATTTTATGGTTCTATCTTTAATAGTTTAGGCAGGGTACGCAAAATAAGTAACTGTTTTGGTTGATTTTTTACACCTTGTGTCCGAAAAACCCTAATATCTTACGGAACCCTATTTTTGTTATAAATTAAATATATCCTATATTACTCGAGGATAATGTAGCTTTCGAATGGTGAAAGAATTTTCAAAATCGGTCCAGTAGTTTATGAGCCTATTCATTACAATCAAACAAACAAACAAACAATCAAACAAACAAACAAAGTTTTCCTCTTTATAATATTAGTGTAGATATTTATAAGATCTACAATTACTTAGAACATTTTATGGTTCTATCTTTAATAGTTTAGGCAGGGTACGCAAAATAAGTAACTGTTTTGGTTGATTTTTTACACCTTGTGTCCGAAAAACCCTAATATCTTACGGAACCCTATTTTTGTTAAAAATTAAATATATCCTATATTACTCGAGGATAATGTAGCTTTCGAATGGTGAAAGAATTTTCAAAATCGGTCCAGTAGTTTATGAGCCTATTCATTACAATCAAACAAACAAACAAACAATCAAACAAACAAACAAAGTTTTCCTCTTTATAATATTATTAGTGTAGATGTAGATAAGGTTTTTAAATTTGTCCTTACGAGATGCAGTGACCGGCCTGCATTTTATTTCAAGACGGGGTAAAATTAAACGGTTCTGTAGTGTAACTATCTGCCCGCAATGATCCGATTTTACAAAATTAATAATAGATTGTTTGATGATTTTACAGTTACAAAAAATATTATCTAAGCAAGTAGCTGTTGTAGGAGTTACTCTAGTGGGCTCAGCAAATAATGGAGTGAGGTCAAATGTTTTAAAAATGCTCAAAAACCTAACGCGATGTTCCTTCGTAATATCTATTATGTCCACATTGAAATCTCCACATACAACTACTTTCTTTGTAGTTTTGCATATTTTATTTAACACATTTTCCATTACAGATTCAAATAATTTAAAGTTTCCACTTGGGGGTCTATAAACAATAATGTAGTCGTCCAGCTCCGCACATGATATCTCAATAGTTCGCTCAATCGTTAGAGACACTATGTCTTTTCGCTCTTTAGATTTAAGTTTATTATCTACACTAATATTATAAAGAGGAAAACTTTGTTTGTTTGTTTGTTTGTTTGTTTGTAATGAATAGGCTCATAAACTACTGGACCGATTTTAAAAATTCTGTCACCATTCGAAAGCTACATTATCCACGAGTGATATAGGCTATATTTAATTTTGAACAAAAATAGGGTTCCGTAAGATATTAGGGATTTTTGGACACAAGGTGTAAAAAATCAACCAAAAAAGTTAACTTATTTTGCGTACCCTGCCTAAAGTGTTATAGATAGAACCATAAAATGTTCTAAGTAATTGTAGATCTTATAAATATCTACAAAAAAGTCCGCGACACACTATACCTACCTATGTCAAGTGAGGCACAAAAACCATTTTTTTATTGAAAAATCTTGATATTTTTTTCTGGATGACATTTAAACGCGTTTATTTTACTCATGCTATTAATCCTTATCAAAATAAATTATTTCATCACTAATTACAGTTAATGTAGATATTATTTGGTCTTTGAATGATTAAAATTGGACATTTTGTTCTGAAGTTACAGCGAAATTAAAATATTACGATTTCTGCTGCCCGGCCCGTTGCGAAGTAGGCGTTACCAAGGCCCTTAGAACTTAACTCCTCAGATAATTTAAAGTAAATTATTCATTCAGATCCCACTCCAAAGACAGCACACAGAGGCAGATATATTGCTCCTACTGTAAACGAGGTAGCTGTTCTCTTGGTCGATGAAGACAAACGTCCCAGGGATATAGCCTTACACGGTAGAGACGGGCAGCTCAAAAGAGTTTCTGAGCTACATCGGTCCTATGATCCACTACAGTATCCTATAATGTGACAGGAGAAGACGGTTGTTATTTGACTTTCCCTCAGCAGGGTTCTGCGCGTAATAAAACTGTTTCGTGTATGCAATTTTATGCATTTAGATTAATGATTAGAACTAACTATTTTTATCCGTTACATTATTACAGAGACTTATTTAGTCAATATTGTGTTGACATGATGGCGAAAATGATATCGGAAAGATTAAATTATATTTGTCGGAATCAACAAAGACTGAGGGCTGATGACTACATTCATCTCAGAGATGCCTTAAATCATGATGCAAATGTTGACCCATCAAATATCGGTCAACATGTCATATTGCCATCGTCATGTAGGAATTGATTTACGAAAAGAATGTTTTACGCATAGGCAACTTTACGTTGCCCTATCACGGGTCGGGGCTCCCGAGCATCAGTATATTTTGTTACCAGAAAATAATATAACTTCAAATGTTGTGTATAGAGAAGCTCTACAATAAAAGCTTAAGTTTTCTATCCTAAAACAACGGGTTGCACTCCGGGACTTAACAACTAACATCCACAGAAAGAAAATCTGTTCAGCCTGCGGATAGTAACTGCTTCGTCGATGTTAGTGTCGGTGTCTGTGAATTGACCTGGGAATCATTTTGTTTGCTGACCGTGTCTTTCCTGGGTAGGCTTTTTGCAGCGGTAACCGACATCCACGCGGGCGGAGCCGCGGGCGACCGCTAGTTTAAAATATAATTGAAGAAATGAATGTAACGTACACCACTACGGGAATTGAGTAATTTATCTTAATGTAAAGGACTCCTAGCAACACCAGATTCCTTTACATTAATTTGTTAAAAAATAAAACGGTAAAAATTATTTATGAGAATAATGTAAGGAACAGTTTTGTAGAAGTTCAGTAGCTTAGTTAATGTAAAAAACAAATTTACTATGTTAGTGTGTTTACAGTAAAAAACTACAAAATAAATAGTACGTTACATGAATCAAGAATTCTTCACAGTTCTTACACGTACTATGCATTACTTTTTGTCTTTATTTTTTATCAAATCAGTTGATGTAAAGGACATCATTGTTAAAGATATCCAAATTCTGAATATACCATTGGATAGAGCGGAAAATTTGCAATCGAACTGTATATAAAACTAAATTTCGACAAATTGTCCTTTACATTAATTCATATTTCCGGTGACGATATCTCGGCCAATTAGTATCATTTAAAAAATACACAGAAAAAGAAATACAACGAAGAATAACTCTAGCCTGGAAAAGACACTGGGGACTGGGGGAATAAAAACTGACGAAGGTCACATCAATTAATCGCAATTAAATACGAATAGATATTCAATTTATTTATTTATTTTATTTATTTTGAAAGTTCTTTATTAAATCCATATAATACAAAGCTTACAACCTAGTGTACGTTTAATTCCTAGGTATAAGTATTTTATATCTATTCTATGGTTATGAGATCGTTATGATCTATTATAACTAATAATTGTGAAAGCTAAATTTACCTACTTGTGTTACAGCGATTACTTAGAAATAAGTTATACCTAACAGCTGAAATAACAAGCACTTCGTAACAGCACCGGTTTGTTAACAATGATATTAAGAAGGGTGTGATTTTGAAAACCATAAATATGAAATGAATAGCACTGATGTGACTAAATAATTAGCTACATCGAATGCACTGACACCTACCTTCTAGATTATTTTTTTATAGCTACGTATTATTACAAACAAAATTATGTACCAACTTATTGACTTTTTGACAATAGTTAGTACCCCATAATGATACACCACACCATTACACTAACACTAACTAACAAGAGCTCAGTAAACAATTAATTCATGAAGAAACCACGTTGTTAAATAGCATACTATTCACCAGGGTAATTGGGTGACCATAAGCGCTCCGGAACCTACGAACATCTCGCACGGCGGTTACACGGCAATGCAGAGGCGCGTGCGCACGCCGCGCGTCAGCCCGATTCTAACATATAGTGATGTGTTAGCCGCGTCAAGTATCGATATCGACTGACAGTAAGAGGCCGAGTGCCGCCGATACCAGAAACTAACACATTATCATGATTACTTTTAGTGAATAAGTAGAACTTTTTAGTAAGTTTTATAATCAATTCAAATAGAGTTGGAAATCTTAAAGACTGATGTAATTTAAGGAGGTTTGTCCTAAAAGCGGTATTGTAAGCTATTTTATGAGCTCGATTTTGGATCACTTGAAGTTTGTTGTGATTGGTCTGAGAAGTGTTGCCCCAGACTGGACACCCGTAGGAGAGACACGGTCTTATTAAGGTTGTATAGATGGCCAGTTTGGTGCGACTACTGAGAAGTGAGCGTCTGTTTAATAATGGGCTAAGAGCACGAAAGGCTTTCATGCACTTTAATCTTGTTTGTATTACGTGTTCGTTCCATAGTAATTTACGGTCAAGGTGGAGACCCAGATATTTAACGGAAGTCCTCCAAGCAACTGAAACATTATCAATTTTTAAGCATCTCATAGGTGTGAGGCGCTTACGAGTAAATAAGATTGCTTCTGTTTTGGAAGAATTCAACTTGAGCTTCCAGTTATAGAAGTATTCAGAAAGCGTATCGATAGCCAGTTGAAGACGAGATATGACTAGGTCAAGATCCTTAGACGACGTATAACACGCCGTGTCATCCGCAAAACAAGCCAAGTGAACCCTGGGTTGAATGGGAATGTCGTTGAGGTAGATCAAAAAGAGATATGGACCTAAGATAGATCCCTGGGGAACTCCAGCAGGGACAGGGAAGGAAGAGGATGATTTACCATTTAGATAAACAACAAAATGACGATCACGAAGATAACTGTTAACGATTCGGATCAATGGTAGGGGAACGTTGTTGAGCTTGAGCAGTTTATATATAAGGCCATCGTGCCAGACGGTATCAAATGCCTTTTCAATATCCAGCAAAAACATACCGGTAAACTGCTCAAGGTTAGTGTTGTGAGCAATAGTTTCACAGACTCTTGCAAGTTGCTGAACTGTAGAGTGGGCACTACGAAAACCAAATTGTTGGTTTATCAAGTACTTTGGGGTGCACTTTAGAAGGCGTGTGTACAAAAGTTTCTCTAACAGTTTTGCAAGAGACGGCAAGAGGCTTATCGGCCGGTAATTAGTGGGTACTGACTCATCTTTACCTGGTTTCTTGATGGCAATTATTTTGGCCGTTTTCCATATCGAGGGAAAATAAGAGAAATAAAGACAGGCTTTAAATATTTTTGTTAATTCTACAATTGCCTTTTGGGGAAGTTGTTTTAATAGCCAGTTAGGAATTGATTTACGAAAAGAATGTTTTACGCATAGGCAACTTTACGTTGCCCTATCACGGGTCGGGGCTCCCGAGCATCAGTATATTTTGTTACCAGAAAATAATATAACTTCAAATGTTGTGTATAGAGAAGCTCTACAATAAAAGCTTAAGTTTTCTATCCTAAAACAACGGGTTGCACTCCGGGACTTAACAACTAACATCCACAGAAAGAAAATCTGTTCAGCCTGCGGATAGTAACTGCTTCGTCGATGTTAGTGTCGGTGTCTGTGAATTGACCTGGGAATCATTTTGTTTGCTGACTGTGTCTTTCCTGGGTAGGCTTTTTGCAGCGGTAACCGACATCCACGCGGGCGGAGCCGCGGGCGACCGCTAGTTAATTAATATAAATAAAATAAATAAAAATTATTTATTTCGGACAATTAAAAATCCATAGATGGGTTAGTATTATTGAGAATAAGAAGATCTTACAAACTACAGTTAGTAAATAAATATCTACGTGTGCCGAGTTTAAACAAAAAATAAAAACACAAAAATAGATACCCTGTGCCAAGCCATTAGGAGGGTGGATACGGCCCCGTGATCAGCCTCTGCACAAGGCACTTCCACAGCGGTGACGTGTATCTGTCCGCTAGGGTCTTCGGAATGCTATTGCGACTGTCCCGCACTCTGTTTATTAGCGAAGCTGTTTTTTTGCGAATGATTGCGTGTAATCCATCAGTATGGTACTCCGCAAACATACCAGACGCACTGCAAAATCGAGGCAGTCTCAACAGCATCCTGAAGATATTATTATATTGGATGCGCAGGGTGTCCAGCGATTTTTTGGTGTGCTTGACCCACAGATTTCCCGTGTAGATACTCTGGCAATATGCTTTAAAAAGCGTGACCTTTACTTGTTCTGTACAACGAGAAAATCTGCGAGCCAACATATTACCCCTAACCGCTAGAGCCCTACGCTCCCTTTCTATATCAGTATCGTCCTTCAGGTCGCTGGTAATGATATGCCCTAGATATTTAAATTGCGTGACGCGTTTGATGTTCATTCCGTTAAGAGTAATATTAGGTATTTTATCATGACATTTACCAGCGGCCCCAAAGACCATGTACTCAGTTTTTTTCACATTATATGTAAGTCCATGCTTATCAGCGTATGTTTCACAGACCCTTAGCAGCTCTCGAAGTCCCCCCACCGTCGGGCTGAGCAGCACCATATCGTCCGCGTAGCTAATATTATTGATACTAACGCCATCTATCCGACACCCGACGCGCATGCTGCTCAGCTCCACGATAAGATCGTCAACATATATATTAAAGAGCTTGGGGGATGTTAAGCCACCCTGCCTCACTCCGCACTCCAACATATACGGATCCGAGAGAGAGTCAGCCCACCTTATAAGGTTTGTTTGGTTGGCATACCAAAATTTCAGTACATTTATAAGTGTCCCGCCGTGAATTGCAGTCTCCCTAGTGAACGAACTAATAAGATAATATTTATCTATCGATAGCATCAGTTCATGCTGCTTGAGCCAGTGCTCAGTTATGCAGAGAACATGAATATTCATTTTATTTACAAATAATTCAATTTCCAAATCTTTTTCAGAAAAGCCTTGAATATTTTGATGTACTATATTTAGAATAGTTAGATACGGGATTGCTACCATGTACCTTATTATTTATGAGCTTCCGATATTTCGGCACTGTTGCAAGCGCCATGATCACGGAGTAACGATGGTTAATATATAGATAGATAGTTAAAATATCTTACTAAAGTAACCTATAAATTTGAGATTTGGAGCTGTCACGGACGTTCATCTTCGATCGAAATTTGACAGACAGCGCCGAGCGCTCGGAGGGGAAGGGTGTGTCGCTCGTTGTCTTCGTTGCTACTCTTTTATTTCGTGTATGATACTAATTCCAAATTTGAAAATATCACGCTTTGCACAATTTTTATACGGCGACCAATTCGCTTTGAGGCTTTATACAACAGGCATAAAGCCATAGTGCATTTGGATCGTCGATGGTCTCTAATTATAACAAAAAAGTATTCGTTCTTTTGTATCGATTAGTAGTTGTATTTAAATGATTAATCAATGTTATGTAAACTTGCATCGAAAGAAATCTTTATTAATACTATAAAAAAGAAAGATTTATATGTATGGCGACTATTTCAAGAGGTTCATGAGTTATAACGAAGATCTTTTATCATATACAATTTGTATTTTCGAAACTTGATCAAACAAAATGTGCAGATACTAGGACCAAAATTATCGACAAAAATAATAATAATAAAAAATTGTCTACAAAATAAAATTGTGGTATATGATGAGCAAACTGTTTCTATCACCAAACAGTTAAATGTCAATTTAAGACAAATACTGAATTAATAAGGCCAAGAATAGGCAATAGTATCAATTCTATTGCATATGTATGGGGTTGCAAATAATAACCTTATTTATATAAAATAAAGTAATATCAGTAACACTACTTTATAGTTCAACAACGGTAGACCGATTATCATGATATTTACTTTGTTGAATTGGTATTTATCTCTTACCCCTTAAGTTATTATAAAACAGGGCTGGGGCGCGCCGAGGCTGGATATGAAGCAAAGTTTTCTGTGGTCGAAGTTTTTTTATTCACTAAAAAGTCTAAAACTCTTCAAAGGACTCCAATTTAGGCAAACCATTTCTTATTGAAGTCAGTGCCATCGCATGGGCTCTCTCAAGTTCCATCTTAAGCGACATCTATCTGGGCATTGACTCCAAAAAGAAATGGTTTGCCTTAAATGGAGTCCTTTCAAGAGTTTATTTAAGACTTTTTAATGTGTTTTGTTTTTGAAGTCGGTTTTATTGAAATAGTATGGTGGTGAAGTGACCATTAACCCAACAAAATTGAAGACAAATAAGGGCTTTTGTTTTAAGTATTTGACTTTGAGTAGTAAACAAGTAAGTTTATAAATTTTCTTACATAATTCGTGCTTTGGATTTTGAATAAGAATAAACGGACGATATTTAGATACGATTTTTCTTAATATAGACCGTATATAGGCGATATTTAGTTCCACAACCATTGGCCATTGGCGTCAATTCCATACTGTGTGGGACTTGTTCATGGCATTAATTCCATACGCTAGTAACAGTGTTTCAATGGTTTAAACCTAAATAAATAGGGCAATATTTTGCTTATTTAACATTACTTTTCTTTCTACCACAATCTACAACCACAACCTAACTATAAACTTGTATAGTAAAACGCTTGTTTAAATAGAAGCGTTTCATGTGATGTGTATGTAGTCAATATGAACCTGTATTCAAATTGTACGCAAATGCCATGAAGTTCCATGGTTCTATTCAAGTCCATATTCATAAAATATTTCATTATTGAAAAATGTATATGGACAAAATGATATAATACCGGTGTAAACCAAATAATTAAATAAAAATTATCTTGTTTATCATCTGTTATACATGAAATACTTGAAATCTTGATCGAAATTTTCTTAACTACATTTTCTGAATGTTAGCTATAATAACTTGTGACATATTTCATATATCAAAATACAAATCATATCAAAGAACAGCATTACACTAAAAAGCATTTATGTGTAAATAAATCCTCATAGCATCAAGCCCAGAACCAATGGCATCATCCACCAATAACCCTTAGTCCCCGTTTCTCGTGGAGTTTACATTCGTAAAAAAATACCTACTCTGAGAAGTCACGATTTGGGTGAAGACATAAAGAGGCAGATAACCGGTACCAACCTGTACCGACTGACTAGTGATGTGCCAAGTCATCTATTTTTAATCTCAAAATATTTAAGAAATTCGTTACAACAATCCAAATAAGGACCGACTGACACTAGAAAATTGTTTTAACTCGTCAAGTATGTGTGAACAAGACACAATAGAAATTCCATTATTATGCGACTCCCGGCAGTCGTTTGATACCTGACCGATTAAAACAAGATTCAAATCAAGACTTGAGTCGGAAAAGTCTCTATAAAGCATTTCAATTCCATGAAATAGTCAACACGGCACAACACTGGTTAGTCGTTGCAGGTCAGTGCGTGTTACCCGCCTCTATATGTCTTCACCCTTTGGATGCATTTCGTTTTTTCTATGCTGTAAGTTTTTTACGTTATTATAACTGTACGTTTGTGTTTAAATCTGTGAATTTAGTTATAGACTTATCAAAAGGAAAATGTTCGCGAACGGAATTGACGCGAGCCCTGATTCCGAACTGTATTCACTGTATTCGTAATAGGTATTTCAAATACAAAAAAACTGGTATAACATTAATTTATCACATCGACTTTTTAAGACCATCATTTTCTGTGTTCATCATACGCATAGCCTACTATCTAGAGATAAAGTATCAAAATTGTTTAATTACAGTTAACATTTTTTTGTGTCCCGGACATATAAAATCGCACACACACATTGATAAATTAGGTAAAATCTGAGAATCTCCAAACTGTCATATGGCTCTTAACTATTTCTGAATATGATGCCCCTGGCATGCAATGGTAGATCACATTTTGTCCCATGTAGTTTGATAATAAGTGGCCCATGTTTTTCCCAATCTGATCACTAAACAAAACTATTTTTTTAACAGACTTGCTCAGCGATCCACTGGGTTGAGCACAAGAAGTGTTAACACTACACTTATTTCTAGTAATCTTATCGGTGAGTTGTGATGACTTAGACCCAGATATATTAATGGAGTTTTTTGAAATTATATGTGAAAAATTACATTCACAGGAAGCTATTATATTTGTCAAAGCCTGGATATGTTCACCACACTCCTTTTTTGTACAATTGTAAGTTTCAGTCATTATTTTCAATGACTGCCTAAGTTCCCTAATTTGACATTCTAAACTCATCACATCTTTCTCATATTTACCTACATTTTGTTCTAAAATTAATGAATACATATCCAGTTCATCTCCAAGTTGTCTCCGCTCATTGATATAATTTACTTTAGTGTATAAGGATTTTTGGTTTTTAATTATTTTTTTAGTTTTTTTTATGAAACGGTTTATTCTAACATATTTCTTGAACTTATTTTCGCTGCACTTAGTAATATGGTACATGTCAGATCTTAAATAATATAGTCGTAAAGTTCATACATATTCAGCCATAAAATATAGCATGCAAATACTTATAAATAACAAAATCGCAATATTAAATTATCATTATCAAAATAAATTTCCATAAATTAAATTATATTAAATGTCATCATTTTACGTCAATCTTAGAGTTAACATATTCATCAACTGAGTAGAAACATTTAACTTTTAACCAGTCAAATAATTTAGTTTTAAATTCATTCAATGGGAGCCTTGTCAGTGAATATGGCAGTTTATTATAAATTGAAATACAACTTGGGTAACTGTTTCTTTTAAAATATTGGGTCTGTATTGAGGGGAGCAATAGTTTTCCTTGATGTCTTATTGATTTGATTGAATAGTCATCTTTGTGTAAAAATAATTGTAGGTTAGATTTGACAAAAACACAACACTCCATTATGTACATCGACGGTAGCGAAAGCAAGTTCAGGCGAGGAAACAGTTCCCGGCACGATGTTAGGGGTGAAGCCTTACATATGGCACGAACACAGCGCTTCTGTGAAATGAACGCTGCACCCATGTTTATAGAGTTACCCCAAAGTATTAAGCCATATTTGAGGTTCGATGCTACATACCCGTGGTATGCCATTAAAGCAGCTTTTTGGTTTATTTGAGTGGTTAGGCGCCATAAAGCATTAGAAAATCGGTTTATTTTTTTGCAGACTTTTTCTACGTGCTGTTTCCACGAGCACTGATTATCTATAATGAAGCCTAAGAAGTTAACTGTACTCGATTCGGTTACTTGTTTAGCATTAATTTGTACATCTAGATTGTCTCCTTTAGGTTCCCTGTTAAAAAAACGCATGTATTTGGTTTTGTTTATATTTACACATAGGTTATTGTTGTCTAGCCAATTAGTTATACTCGAAATGGTATTGTTAATATCTTCGATATAATTTTCAGACTCTTTTGATATTACTAGTGATATGTCATCGGCAAAAAGATGACATTGATGATTGGTCACTAATTGTTCCTTGTGGTACACCTACATTATTTACAGAAACCGTGGATTTGAAGATTGTTTCTTCTTTAAGATTATTTAAGCATTTTATTTGTACATATTGACGTCGATTTTGAAGGTAAGATTTAAGCCAATCAAGTGCTGTACCTCTTAAGCCATATATTTCGCATTTTTTGAGAAGCATTTCATGAGATACAAAATCAAATGCCTTGCTCATGTCAAAGAATATACCCGTCGACCCGTTCGATCAACTCCTTGGCCGCCTGTAGTTCGCTCAAAGCCATCCTGAGCTTGGACTGCTCCTGGCGAGCGCAGGCCTTGCGAGTAAGCATATTTACGTTAAAATAAATAAATCAAAACAAAACGTAAACCAAGGTGCCGCTCGACCAACTCGAGGCTATTTATAGAATGTAAACAAAATTATAACCTCAACGCGATAGAAACACAAACTCGTAGCTCAGGTAATTGTTAGTTATTTGTAAAAATAAGCTTATAAACGTGTGATATGTTAATTACACACGGTTACAATGCTATTTGATGAAATGAAAGCGATGACAACGAATCACAATTTGAATTTTGCTATGTCATTGACCGGTTATCACTGGCGTAGCACTTAGCACTAAATACGTATTTTTAAACACTGATTATCACAAACACACACAGAATACGATTATAAAACGTTTTTCTTACGTTTTTGACCTATTAAACACTTAAAAACTAATTAAATTAAAATTATTTTATGGGACAAAAACTGATCAGCTGTTAACGGTATATAAATACGCCTCATCGCTACGCTAGAGTCTGTCACACTTGCACCTAGCCCATCTTTAACATATTTTCTTAACCTGCCTTATCCCAGTTAGTTCGTCTCAGAATTCCTATATTTTTCTCCTCCTTCTTGTATGTATGTAGTTAATGTCATGTTTATTAATATAAATGTTACTTTTTCTTGTTTACAGAGAACTTGCGATCAGTTACATTCTTAATTTGGAGTGTTGCACGTATTTTATTATTGAGGACTTTATATGAAGAAAAAAAGAACAGTTTCGTCAAAAGACACAAAATATTACTTAACAAAATTGCAAAGAAAATGCAGAAAACGAATCCGACCTACATAATGACTGGAAGTAAGTCTGACATGTTGTAATTTTTTTTGTGATTGTAAAAATTTTAGATAATGTACCTACCTAAGATTAAGATTTTATTGAGACTGCTAGTAATTTGTTGTTGATTTCTCTTTCAAAGTCTTGTTATTTGTGAAAGTTTTTATTGTAATGATTAGAGTAAAAAGGACACGGTCGTAAAGTGCCCCAGAGTCGTTTTATGTTTGATTAAAGAAAAGCATTAAGAGACTTGACTATAATCGTCCCCATCGTGTCAAAATTAAATAACTGACACTTTTGCCGAAATTCACTTTTTGTTATTTTTACATAATATAAAGTGTAAGCTACATTTCGGTCTATTTTTCGTTGCAATATGTATGATATTCGCGAAGATATCATAATTTTAGTAACTCTATTGACCACATATTACGACAAGGTTTGTTAAAAAAGTTTCGTGGAAAAACTGTATAAATGACAAACAAATTAAATAACTACAATTGAGGGTTTTGACTTACCCAAACAAAATCAATAAGTGACTTTGTTGAGTTCTGCCACAACAGACTCGGAAACATTGTTACAAAAATTGGTTGTGGCAAAATTGAATAAGTGCTCTTGTTTAATTTTTCATTAAAACATTGTATTATATATTTTTATCATAATCAGCCAAAAGACCAGTCCACTGCTGAACTTAGGCCTCCCCACGATTTCCCACATCGACTGCAATCTTTACAAGGTCGTCTTAGGGTCTCCAATGTAGAACTCTTCTGCCCCAACGACCATCAGGCCTAATCCGGCTTGTTCGGGAGGCTGGAACTTATTAAATAAATAAATAAATAAATAAATGTTGATTTATTTCAGATCCGTGATCCATATTTAAAAAGTACAATAAAAAATACAGTAAAAATAAAACTAAACTAAAACTAAAAATAGGTACGTAATAGAAAAATACGTACACGTACGTACACAACAGTCAATTTTTTTTTTTTTTTTTTTTTTTACATTGCAATGGCCATCCAATGCTTGTACGTGTTAGTCCGGCTTAATCTCTCGTACAGACTCTTTACTATCACGTTGCCACTTTTGCCAACTCTAGACAAAAAAGACGCAATACGACCACGCTGGATGGCATCAAATGAGTTGACACGCGCCTCAGCAAACATCTCAGATGCGCTGCACCAACGCTTCAACCCCATTAGCTGCCTAAAGGTATTGTTATAGGCAACTCTGATGCCATTGTGCGCTTTCTTTGTATATTCGGTCCAGAGTTGACAAGTGTAAAATACTTGACAGTAAGACCGGAACAGAGTTACCCTAACACTAGGCGATGCTTTACAAAATTTTCGAGACAGCATATTGCCCACTGTATAAAGGGCTCTACGCTGCCTTTCGATATCTGCATCGTCCCTTAAATTATCCGTTACTATGTGACCCAGGTACCTGAACGAATCCACAATTCTTACAGCCTGTCCGTTGAGGTAAACACTGGGTATGTTTTGTGGGCCTTTTCCCGACCTAAACACAACCATCTCTGTTTTTTTAACATTATACTTAAGATTATGTTTATGGGCATAGTTCTCGCAAATAGAAACAAGTCTTCTCAATCCTCTAATTGAAGGGCTGAGCAGAACCATATCGTCAGCATAACTTAGGTTGTTGATATATCTATCATCGAGCCTAAGTCCGACCGCCGCTCTGCTCAGCTCCACAACCAGGTCATTCACGTAGATATTAAATAAATCAGGAGAAGTTAGACCACCCTGCCTCACCCCACAGGACAGGCTGTAGTCCACGGACAATCCTTTGCCCCATCTGACATTGTTGATCTGGTTACGATACCAAAACGCAAGAAGATCAACAACCTCAGACGCAGTGTTGGTATCACGCATTTTTGACCACAGAAGGTCGTGGTTCAGGGTATCAAATGCTTTGCTAAGGTCTAAAAAGCACGCGTACACAGTAGTTTTTCTATCGGTATAGTATTTTACCACCTGTTTTAGCGAAAAAACAGCCATATCCGTAGACAGGCCCGGTCTAAACCCAAATTGACCGTCATCAATTTTAAGAACCGAGGCCATTTCAGAATGTATTATTCGCTCAAGCACCTTTGCCACAATAGTTGCAAGAGATATGGGACGATAATTACCTAAACTGGAGATATTTCCCGTCTTATTTTTTACCATAGGAACTACAATAGTTTTAATGAGTTCACCCGGCAAGTAGCAGAACCGCAAGCACAAATTAAAAAAAATAGCCAATATGTCATAAATGTACTGACCTGCACACAATAAATGTTCTAGGCTAAGGCCATCATGACCCGGAGATTTTCCGCGTTTCATATTTCTCAGAATATGTTTTACTTGTTGAGCAGTCACAGTAACAGGGTGATTCTCCGAATCAAGGTGGCTTCTACTACGATATTCAGCTTCAGCAGCTTTACCACACCGCCTTTCAGGCAAACCTTCATTAAAATGGTTTTTAAATAAATTCGAAATCTTTTGCTGGTCAACTTCTCCCTCCACATTCAGTGAAAGTCCGCTCTGGTGGCTGTTTTTCTTCATCTCTCTCCAAAATTGCACAAAATTTTTGGAATAGTGATGCTGAGCTATTATATCTAACTTTATTTTTTCCTGATTATTTTGTACAAATTTTAGTTCAGACTTAAAAAGACGCCGAGAATCACGCATGTTATTATAATAAAGTCCAGAATTCGGTCTTCCACTCAATGCCCATTGGATAAAAGCTTGACGAGATTTCAAATGCAAGTGCCTAACGTGATAGTTCCACCCTACCACTTTTTTATTTTTTTTATTCCCAGTGTGAAATGAGGATTCGGCCGCAGTCTGCATGACATTAATAATATCTTTGTAAATTGAATTAATTTGTTTAGATGGATCACAATCTGTATAATTAAAATTATTTAATTCATTCAATATAAAATAAAATTTTTCGTCACATAATTTCGTATATAGACCTATTTGCTCATTGTCCCTAGTACCCCATATATATTTTAACTTAGTGTCTAGAGAATCTTTGGTACATTCCATTTTAGGCTTAATAAAACTATCATTACATCTAATGACCAGCGGTAAGTGGTCCGACCAGTATGAGTCATACTTCACTACGATGTCCGTCACCAAATCGCTTGCTGCCGCAGTCACAACACAATGGTCGAGCCATCTGCACGTTCCATGTGCGTCGCTAATGAATGTGTATGAGTCTGCAGCAAGCCACTGCAAGTCGAGGCACTGAAGTGACTGCTCACCACAATAGTCTATTAGCTCCTTACCAAATAGGGTCCCGGGGTGCGCATTGAAGTCTCCTAATACGAAAACACATTCCGTATCGGAACTTTCAATCACTGCACTGATTTCCGCCAAACACTGTGTAAACTCAGGTAGATTATCCTCACAGTCAGTAGGCATATAGACACTAAAAACTAGCACACACCTATCACCTCGCCGCAACCGCACTGCTACAATACGATTGCTGATACAGCTAACAAGTTCAACACTCGTGAAAAGTGATGTACGCCACATCAGCGCAACACCACCGTACGGACGACCTCTGATGATCCCCGTCGATGTATCCACCGAAGACTTGGCAGAGCAGCTAAACTCCTTGTCGACTTCATTCATGTAGCCTAAGTCGTGAGGCATCAACCAGGTCTCCTGGAGGGCTACAATATCCGTCATTTTGCATAACTCACGAATGTGTTCAACAGATCTTCGAGCTGACTTGCAGTTAAAGGACGCTAAAGTAATCTCTTTTGGTTGTTCTTTCATATTCAGGATTTGATTTTACCGACATCAAAAGAAGTCTGACGTTTTTGTCGAAAACGACGGAAGACTAACCCCTCCGGCCAAAAATCAACCTGAAGAAACTTATTTACTTTCACTGCAGGTATAGTTATCTTAAACGAGTTAAAGTTTGTTTCTTGTGATTGTGTTAATATTTCTACATTCAAACAGTCCTCATTCATTTCATTTATGTAGTCTTTTATGTCATTCTCAGTCACACTTTTCTTTGTTCTCGACAAATAAATGTACGCAGGTATTTCTGCTGCTGGTAACTTAGCATTATTTTGGCAAGTGCCTCGAGCATTTCTATATCTATACGTTTGTCTCTTTTTGGATACCAGAGTAAAGCCATCATTGCTATCAAGCTCCTTTCCGTTATTACTTCGCGCCGCTCCTACAATATCCCTATACGTAGGTGTAGGTAAGTTATCGATCGGCTCGATCATCTGTTTAGTCACATTGTTCGTAGCGTCTCGCCTATGATGACTCATTCTCGCAGGTATCGGCGGTCGCGCAGCTGTGCACACTCCGCGCAAAGATCGCCCTCCACCACTCGTCGTATGTTTTACATTAGAGTTTAAAGTATTATTCTGCACAGAATCCAAGATTATCTCCACTGCATTTTTAGACGGTGTATCAGATATCTGAGGCAGCCTTTCTCTGGTATTCTTATCGTACTGACAAGACATGAGAGTTGGGCAATCTACTAGGCCTAAAGGCTTTTCCTTTAAATCCGTGATCATTCTTTTGACATCATTTAATTCCTTCTTTAAGAACTCAATATCCATTGAGGCGGCGTCGTTGTCAATCCCCATATCAGTCTTGGACTTTAATTTGGCCAAATCACTTTTCAGCACACTCATATCTTTTAGGAAAGAAGTCACGTCAATATGGTCAAAGGTTACTGGAGGCAATTTATTTAAGTTCTTCGCTACAAAAATAGGAAGACAATCTGGCTCATACTCTTTGATTATTTTTATAATTTCTTGCAAACTTTTCTGGTCAGATCCTTCTTTTCTTCTCGTGAACTTTTTGTTGGGAGCTAGTAGTTTATAGACAAGTGCTCTGCCTGCCTCAATCTCCTCGGTATTGTAGGCGCTTAAGCATACCTGTAGTATTCCCGTTTCAGGAAGCGTGTCTATTTTGTTACTAACAAAGGCGAGTAACTCGTTAATAACAATCTTGCATTCGCTGCACTGATGTTCGCAATCGGATTTACGAACGGTGCGCGAACGCGCGTCGGGGGGCGGAGAACGAACCAAAGCCATAATGCGTGCGGCGCGCGCGACGCACTTGAGACGACTGATTATTAAACCTACGTGCGAGACGATTTGTGTTAACTCTTGAATCAGCTTGTTGACATGGCTCTGGGCTGAGGTGGGCCTATAGTTCCTCAATAAGGTTTTGTTTATTTATTTATTTATACTGTATTGCACAACCAGAGTTTGTACAAAAGGTGGACTTAACGCCATATGGCATTCTCTACCAGTCATACCTTTTGTCACCTTTTTTGAAAAACAACACCACCAAACTCCTGTTCCATGACTCAGGCAGCCCTCAAGCAGCACGGAATTAAAGAGTCTCTGAAGGACTTTGAGTACCGGTGTTCCCCCCCTTTTGAAGGCTTTGCTGTGATTCCGACCTCACCAGGTGCCTTGTTGTTTTTAAGCTGTTTCAGGGCCATCCTTATCTCGTAGAGGCTGATGTCCGGGATGTCTTCGGTGTAGTGTCGGGTCAGGATAGCTTTTGGGTGTCCGGCCTTAGCTATTAACGGATTCGGCAACTGAGGTGTACAACTGCCCATAGAACTTCTCGATCTCCCTCAAAACATCTGCTTTTGTCGACGCTACACTGCCGCCCTCCGTCTTAAGCTTCATCAACAGGCTTTGCCCAATAGACATGTCTCTTGCTTGGGAGCCTTGTTTTCACTCTATTAGTTCTTTAACACTGTTCGTGTTAAAGGAAGAAATGTCGTGTCGTAGGGACTTCCATATTCGTCTTTTAACCTACTGTAGTTTTCAGCATTAACGGAGGTCTTCAATGCTATAGATAGATGTTCTGCTATAAGGTCGAGAGTTTGGATCGAGAGTCTTAGAGGACGATTTTTACGGCCAGGACTAAAAATCTCAGACCCCACCGTTTGAATAGTTTCCATAAACTCGTTGTTTATTTCGCCCACTGAAACGCAATTCTTTAGGCACTCAAAGCGGTTTGACAACTCGAGTTGAAAGCTCTCGGGATTTTGGATATGGGCACGAGTAGGTCGGAGCGTGAACCTCATCAAGCGAGATCTTTCCAATTTGACATTTAAATTCCATGCGCCTCGAACCATCCGGTAAACACTACCTACCGGTCTTTATTCAGTTGATCACGGAGACATCATTAAATAACCGTTTCTTGGTAGTCATGATGAAGTCTATCTCATTTCTCGTCGTGCCATCCGGATTCAACCAGGTCCATTTCCTTTGAGGTGGCCTCTGGAAGAAATGTCCCCTGGCGTTCCTTTCACCATATTAAAAGGATCGATAAGATCCGGAATACCACAATACGCTCCAGAACTGGAATAGCAGATGTACGCGAAAAGACAGCAAAGCTTAAATGGGAGTAGGCGGGGCATGTGTGTAGAATGCAACCGAATAGATGGGCCCAAATCGTCACGCGATGGATACCACCAGACGGCTACCGACGAATGGATAGACCTAGAAAGAGGTGGAGTGACGATCTGTCGAGCTTTGCGAGAAATTGGGTGTCGTTGGCCGCTGACAGAGACAAATGGAAAGAATTGGGGCAGACCTTTGCCCAGCAGTGGGATGATGTAGGTAATATAAAAAAAAGTATTACTTAGTTGTGTGCCAAAACTTGCAAAATTGACATACAAAAACTTGATAATTGCAATTTTGTTATAAAATACGTTTGTGGTAAAACTAAATAATTACTTTTTTATTTTTATATTTAAAACTAGATGACCCGGTGAACTTCGTACCACTTACTTAGATTTATGTAAAATGTAGTTAAAACTTAAGCCGAACAAAATGAATTAATATGATAAAACTACAGAAAATTCAAGTAAAGCACAAATTGATATAAAAACGGAAATTTGTCACTTCCAAAGAACCCGCCATACATTGCTTGCCCCAAAAGTAAAAATCCATGCGTCACGACCAAAACTAATTTTATGGGTTCGTTTCTTCGCCTTTTTCATCTGTGTCGAAAAACCGCCATCTAGGCCACCAAAACTAAAACATAGAAAACTGCCCCGCTAGGGTGCGTAACGCGTGAAAATTACGATGACGCAAACAATAGCCAACGAAAAGAAGTTCCTTGTCACAGTTTTTTTTTTTCAAGTTTTAGGAAGAGGTTAGTAGGTTTAAAGGTTAGTACCTATGGGAGGCAAATGTCATTTTCCTTATTAAAATAGCGATTGCGAGCGCTTACTTATTTAACTAACTGCCAGTTCTATGACACAGTATGACACAATATGCCATTTCGTTAAGCGGTCGTCAGTTTTAAACTTTCATGGTCACTAACATTAGAATAGTTAGATACGGGATTGCTACCATGTACCTTATTATTTATGAGCTTCCGATATTTCGGCACTGTTGCAAGCGCCATGATCACGGAGTAATTGAAGAGAACTTGCGGGTGGGTTGTTATTGGCAGACATATCGGTCTACCCTCCTTCGAAGTCGTTTATTACGCTCGCCGCCGGTACCATTGTCCACAAACTCACTATTTACTCGCGTCTGTTCTCGACACACAACACTGACAGTATCTGTTCTCGAAACGGCACTATTTTTATTTACACGGTTTTTACACATTCGAACCACTGGATTCCAGACACTTGACAATTTAAACCCGTCCTCACGATTGAAATTTTTGTATTTAGTTATTACGATCGCTTCCCTAACCAATTTTGGTATGTAGTGGCGTTCTGTCGAAATTATCTGAGGGTTGTGGAACTCGATCCAGTGATTTGGCCCCGATTCTAATAAATGTTCAGCAATAGCAGATTTCTGTCTGTCATTGTTTTTGACCGCTTTTATGTGTTCACTCATTCGGCACGCTATGGAACGTTTAGTTTGGCCAATATATGAGCTACCGCAGCTGCAGTCAATTTTGTAGACACCAGGTCTTTGTAGTGGGAAACTGTCTTTGGGAGATCTTAAACATTGTGCCACTTTTCTTAATGGAGTGAAGACAGTATTTAGTGAAAATTTATTTAGAACATTAGAGACCTTGTCTGTCACTCCTTTTATGTATGGCAAAAATACTGGTTGTCTATCTACCCTATCTTTCCGGTGTCTCACTTTGTGTCTAGGTGGAAGTTGCCCTTTAAATCCATTACTCAGTAGGACCCGCTGAACATGTTCCAATTCTTTGCTAAGATTTTCGCTATCGCACAAATCATAAGCACGGTTCGTCAGCGAGGTCACCACTGAATCAAGATGTCTAGGATGGTGATGTGAGTTTGCGTTGAGATAGCGATCAGTGTGAGTGGATTTCCTGTACACAGAATGACTCAGTGATCCATCATTTCGTACACGGATCATTACGTCCAGAAACGCTAGACTTCTGTCCTCTTCCACCTCGAAGGTAAATGTAATAAATTTATCGAGGCATTTTAGCGCGTTTGTTTGTAAAAAATCGACATACCCGCAGTTGCTAACATGGCTGCCATGAAAGTCATGTCGTACTGTCAAAATTCGAAATATGACAAAATTATCATTGAACCCTAACATGCCACACATATTTTTATCGAATTTTGACATTTCGCCGTGTAACATTATCGTCCACCATTAGCGACGACGACAAATAAAAAAAAACATATTTAGAGCAAAAATATATGACTGAGTCGTGCCATATTTTATCCTCGGCTCTCAAAAAACAATAAAGTGTAAAAATATTAAAAAGAAAGTCCCCGTGGAACATTTTTTATCCCTAACATATTTATTAATTTGAATTCATTATCTGTGGGCAATATTTGATATACTCTTACTAATTTAATCTGTGGGCAATATCGAGTCAATCTGTCATTGTGTCAAGTTGATCATTCTGAGCCAAATCTGACATAAAATTGAGTGAATGGTTAGAAATTGACATATCTCGTTATCGTTGTGGATAAATTTGTCCAATGTGGTTGGCATGTTAAGGAATATGATAAAATAGCATAGATCGACTAATTTTGTCATGTCGATCGAAAGTAATAGTGTGTCATGCATGTTAGGCCTACTGGAGTCTTATTACAATGTTGGCAGTATTTGCAGAACGTATACCTGCCTGTCATTAATTTGGTAAGATTGGCACCCGTCAAACATGTCAAACAACGTCAAACATAACCCATTCATTATTTTTATATTTTAAAATTTAAATACATGATGTTATGAGCAAAGTTGATATTATGTTGTCGATTCAAAAGTCTTGTTTTAATGCGTTCCCACCTGCAGCCTCGCGCCTCCCATCCTCCGAGACACTTCCACCGGGTGGTGATCTTCCCTGGGCTGTCTGGAAGTCTCTCAATAGACTTCGGTCAGGTGTTGGAAGACGCCAAGAAAACCGGATGAGGTGGGGTTTCTCTGGAAATGACAAGTGTGACTGTGGCGCGGTGCAGACAATGGCCCATCTCCTGTCCTGCCCCAAATGTCCTAGCTCATGTACGCTTCAAGATCTGCAGCAGGCAAACGCCAACGCAATCAACGTTGCACAACACTGGGCGAAATTATTATGATTTGTTACCAGTCGACTCGAAGAAGGAGAAGAAGTTTTAATGCGTTCTTCAATTCGAGTGGAACCGAGACTACAAATACCGTCAAATGTTTGACAGAAAGTAAGTGGTCAACTTTTATAAGGGAAAATGGAATTGTCGTTTTACTCTATCTTTCTCGCAATTTTTCCTTATTTGCTCACCGTTTAGACCTACCCTGGCCTACGACGAACATTTTAAAATCAAAATCAGCTCAATCGGCCCAGCCGTTCTGGAGTTTTAATCAGACTAACGAACATCAATTCATTTTTATTTATATAGATAATAGAAAGTAGCATTATGATAGACTACTTAAATTATGAAGTTAAAGCAGCTTCATAACATATCAAAATGTCTACGGTAAATTTCCTTCGGCTTAGAATGTTATCGCCATTTTTGTTTTAAAAAATCACAAAAACTCAAATATCTCGGAACTTTGGTTTTGTTGGTTATTTGATTTTGCCACTATGCACACTGGGGCCGTTCATACAAAGTAATGCCCAAAAGTCTAATTAAATGTTTAATGCTATAAAGTGTTTTGTAAAGGTTGGTGGCGGTGATGGCGGACGAAAAGACTCCGATTGTCTCGATAAATATTTATTTCTGAACGATAGCCTAACGATACAATATTATGTATGGCGTTCACGGTAGCGGGCGTTCAACTAAAGCGACCTCTGGTGAGATGCGCCTACAGTGTTATCCGTCAAGGTATCAACAGATCTGTCTCAGCAGGTGTGGGAACAGATAGTTTGCACCGTAGACGGTCCTACTATAGATAACAAACAATACTAGACTGAAGGTCTTTACTATCCGAGAAATTGCAATGTACGTGCGAGCTAACCTACTTCCAGCGCCATCTAGCGGTGAGGCGTGACAACGCCCGTTCGCCTTGGCGCGCGGTAATCCTAGTATGCGTGCGGCGTTATAGTCTCCCCCTCTGTCTACGTAGTCGACCCGACGAGGAAGACAGGAAATGGTGGTGCTTTATAGTTGTTTTCGTGGGCGTCCCCTTTTCCTTATTGGTGGTGAGGGTTTTGGTAAGGGAGCTCCATCATCGACGTGAAATCGTCGTAAGGCAGAAGCATGGTAGATTCCAGCTACCTGCTTGGTATCCGGATTTACGATCTCAAATGAGCTTGGGCCGTGTCGCCGTTGAATTACGTACGGTCCATCACGTCGTGGTGCTAACTTGGCACTAAACCCTTGACTGGACTTACTAAGTGGGTGCGTATCAACCAGTACTAGGTCACCGACGGCGTAATATCTGGATTAAGACATTTATTCTCATAAGAATTTACAAAAATTCACTTAAATGAGAAATACATAAAAGCACAAGCATATTATAATGTTATGTTGTTTGGCCAGCGAGCTTGGCAGACAAAGCACAATAATATTGAACAACACAAGAATAAAAGTAAAAAGTGAGGGTAGAAATATTAACATTTACAACAGGATCGACAATTCACTGGGCAAATATAATATGGTCGGGGCTTCCTCATTTTGTCCACATATTCCTTTCGCTTCTCTTCTTTCATCTCTTGCACCTCTTTAGCTCTCTTAAGCGTGTTTGCCATTACCATTAGTTTGGAGGTAATATCCGCGATGAAGTTATCGTCTTGAATGACTTCACGTAGATCGTGCTCAACATCATCAGGGGTGCGAAGGTTGCGTCCAAAAGTCAAAAAGGCCGGGGAGAATCCAGTAGAACTACAGACGGCCGTATTCATGGCAAACCGGATGCTAGCTTACTTCTCTGGCCAAGTGGTATGATCATCTCCCACTACCTCTAGAATGGCGAGTTGCGTCTTCAAGTCCCTGTTTCGTCGTTCGACCGGATTGGTCTCAGGGTGATAAACAGGAGTGAGTCCATGGTTTATATTAAGGCAGAATGTCAATTGCTGCATAACACCACTTACAAATTGTGTGCCATTATCGCTGAGAAATCGGCGTGGGGTACCATATCGGAGGATTATCTCATTTAAAAGTATTTTAGCACATTCCTCTGCAGTTGCGTGCTGCAGCGCAAAGAGCTCAACCCAGCGTGTAGCAACGTCCTCGACGATGAATATCCAAGCATGATTAGTATGAGTGCGGGGAAGAGGACCAAAGAGGTCAAAGGCAACTACCTCAAACCTCTGATTGCTAGCCGTCGTTTGAAGTAAGCCTGCTTGTTTCTGGTATTGTAGACACTTTCGTACATAAGCCTCGATCTGACCTCTAATTCCTTTCCAAAAATAACGACGAGTGATACGCTCGATCGTTTTCTCAGCGCCATAGTGACCTGCCAGAGCCTCATCGTGGTAAGTCCTGATAATCTTTTCTTGCTCGTGTTTCGGTATATGAACGGCCCCAGTGTGCGATGGGGACGATATTATTTTGCAAAAATTATAGTGAATTTTTAATACAATATTGTTAATTTACTTTGCTTTTATCTAGCGGCATATAAATCTACAAAAAAAATAGGACAACGATTGAACACAATTTCCTGTCCCCAACAATTGTTGTGTTTGGCAGAAAATAGCGGTTTCGAGCACTTATAAGCAAACTGGCGACCGCTTAACGAAATGGCATATTGTGTCATACAGTGTCATATAACTGGCAGTTAGCTAAATAAGTAAGCGCTCACAATCGCTATTTTAAGAAGGAAGATGACGTTTGCCTTCCATAGGTACTAACCTTTTAACCAACCAACCTCTTCCTAAAACTTGAAAAAAAAAAAACTGTGACAAGGAACTTCTTTTCGTTGGCTATTGTTTGCGTCATCGTAATTTTCACGCGTTACGCACCCTAGCGGGGCAGTTTTCTATGTTTTAGTTTTGGTGGCCTAGATGGCGGTTTTTCGACACAGATGGCGCTATGATCTAGAAAGACCTGTTCTAGATAGTGTGCAAGAGATTGACCCCACACATTTTATTTCGTTTTATGCGAAAACCCCGCTATTTACGGCTTATATTAATTTATATTATTTTCAAAGGCGAAGAAACGAACCCATAAAATTAGTTTTGGTCGTGACGCATGGATTTTTACTTTTGGGGCAAGCAATGTATGGCGGGTCGACCGTGTCCAGGACTCGGTCGTAAATTGCCCCAGAGTCGTTTTATGTTTGATTAAAGAAAAGCATTAAGAGACTTGACTATATTATTTTTCAAAAAAAATATATTGAATTTTTAATACAATATTGTTAATTTACTTTGCTTTTATCTAGCGGCATATAAATCTACAAAAAAAACCGGTTAAGTGCGTGTCGGACCCGCGCACTGAGGGTTCCGTGCCACCCTTAACTGAATTCAGGGTCCACTTACTTTCAGTTAACGAAAACATCACAATATATTGCGACAGCAAAAATAACTTTGTTTTTCATAGTGTTTGTATGAAAGACAAAGTTATATTTGCGGTTGATAAAAATGTGCAATATCTCAAAAACTACTAGTTCGATTTCCTTCAAACCAATTTTCTTTGCAAGTTTTTGTTAAGATCTACATCATATATTTTTTTCAAAATTTTCACTTTCTTAGTTCAAAAGTTAGAGGGGGGGGGGGACGCCCATTTTACCACTTTGGAAGCGTCTATATCTCAAACCTTACACTTTTAGAAAAAATGGTTTAAGAAACCTCAACATCATTTTAAAAGACCTATCCATAGACACCCCACACGCATATGTTTGAGTAAAAAAAATTTTTAGGTTTTAGTTTCATGTATGGGAGCCCCCCCTTAAATATTATTTTTTCTCACTTTTTGTATCTGAATCGGAAAGCGGTAAACAAAATACACCTACCTACCAAGTTTCATCTATGTAATGCTTATAGTTTCAGAATAAAGTGGCTGTGACATACGGACGGACAGACAGACAGACAGACTTGACGAAACTATAAGGGTTCCGTTTTTTGCCATTCGGCTACGGAACCCTAAAAAATAGGACAACGATTGAACACAATTTCCTGTCCCCAACAATTGTTGTGTTTGGCAGAAAATAGCGGTTTCGAGCACTTATAAGCAAACTGGCGACCGTTTAACGAAATGGCATATTGTGTCATACAGTGTCATATAACTGGCAGTTAGTTAAATAAGTAAGCGCTCGCAATCGCTATTTTAAGAAGGAAAATGACGTTTGCCTCCCATAGGTACTAACCTTTAAACCTACCAACCTCTTCCTAAAACTTGAAAAAAAAAACTGTGACAAGGAACTTCTTTTCGTTGGCTATTGTTTGCGTTATCGTAATTTTCACGCGTTACGCACCCTAGCGGGGCAGTTTTCTATGTTTTAGTTTTGGTGGCCCAGATGGCGGTTTTTCGACATAGATGGCGCTATGATCTAGAAAAACCTGTTCTAGATAGTGTGCAAGAGATTGACCCCACACATTTTATTTCGTTTTATGTGAAAACCCCGCTATTTACGGCTTATATTACTTTATATTATTTTAAAAGGCGAAGAAACGAACCCATAAAATTAGTTTTGATCGTGACGCATGGATTTTTACTTTTGGGGCAAGCAATGTATGGCGGGTCGACCGTGTCCTTTAAAACTGTTTTATTTTATCACTATCTGACCTCTATGGCTTCGGCTTGGATCTACGCAGCTACGTGAGAAATGTTGTTTTCTGACGGCCGGCGCCTATAGCGTAGTGATTGATTGATGTGGGTTAAAGGAATGGAAAGCCCATTCTCATTGAACAAATTAAACATTTAATCATCTTATAAATATATATCATTAAGTTAAAACACTATAAAAACAAAAATCAACTATTTATAGTTTTTATTTTTGTTTTTATAGTGTTTTGTCACCATACAAACTTAATAATATAAATTGCACTTATAAAAAGACAACTGTGAACCTGTGACAGACGAGGAATTGAACCCCGTGTCTTACGCAATCCGGGCGTATGCCTATACCACTCGGCCACCGTCACATTAACAGGCCTGTTGAATTTTGCAAGCGCTTCTTAACGCGTAGGCTGCGTGACATCATCAATGTTGTGAGATTGCTCTCACAATATCTGAAGGAAAATATTTTTACAAATATTTTAACAATCAGTTAAGATGATGAAAGCCAATTTATAGTTTTTATAGTGTTTTGTCATACGCCCGGATTGCGTAAGACACGGGGTTCAATTCCTCGTCTGTCAGAGGTTCACAGTTGTCTTTTTACAAGTGCAATTTATATTATTAAGTTTGTATGGTGACAAAACACTATAAAAACAAAAATAAAAACTATAAATTGGCTTTCATCTTCTTAACTGATTGTTAAAATATTTGTAAAAATATTTTCCTTCAGATATTGTGAGAGCAATCTCACAACATTGATGATGTCACGCAGCCTACGCGTTAAGAAGCGCTTGCAAAATTCAACAGGCCTGTTAATGTGACGGTGGCCGAGTGGTATAGGCATACACCCGGATTGCGTAAGACACGGGGTTCAATTCCTCGTCTGTCACAGGTTCACAGTTGTCTTTTTACAAGTGCAATTTATAATCAACTATTTATTAATCTTCTTAAGATATATCGTAATCTTCTTTTAAGATTTTCTTGACAAAATAATTGAAATTTTATGGATAAAATTTGGTAAGTTACTTTTGGGAGATTCATTGGATTATTAAGGATTTCATGAATAGAGTGATGAAATATCTACCCTCAGTCAGAGAAAAAAAATGAGGTTAATTAGAACTTTCTTTTTATTCTAGATTTTCGCTTTTAATGTGTGCCTGTGAAGAGTGCAGCCACAGTTAGTGGAAAATTTTGTAACCACAGGTAATTATTTGTCATAGAAAAGGAATTTTTTAAAGTTTTGTACTTCGGGTTGTGCGGTGAACTAACATTTTGTAAATTCTTTACAGTGACCTTAACCTACCTTTTGGGACCCTAACTTGTTTGGATTACGGAACCCTTCAGGACCTTGCTTTGGACTTGCTCGGCAATACTTTTGTGAGAGATTTTTAAAGTTTAAAGTTCCCTTGCCGGATTGTTTTGTTTCCTGTCTTCTGCCTATAGAGGATGGACCGGTATTGGTGAAGATTTTTTTTGTATTGGAATTGTTTTTGGTTTGATGCAACAACTACAATAAACACAGCGAAATTAAACAAGGAGGTTAGTGTATTTGTATTTCTTTGTCTTGTAATGACATGTTGGGATAATTTAGGAATTTATTTGAGGAAAAACATAGGAACTTAGTTGATGATGATTAAAGAAATAAATTTAATGATTAAACGAACTTACCTGTACGTGAAGTTCTATCTTAATTATACGAAGGCTTCGTCTGAAGAGATTAGAATACTTTGTAGTATGTGTACTGTGCGGCCATTCATACACTATAGTTGAGAAATACAAAATAAAATAAAACCAAAACATCGATTATTAATATCGATATAGGTAATTTGTAATCCCCGTGTGGCAACCCCGTAGTCGCCATCTTCATTTAGTTCAGAGAATGTGATTTTTATTTCTTTCAAATTTTACAGGAAGGGTTATTATTAGGGTCGGGAGGGAGCTAATCTCTTCAGACGAAGCCTTCGTATAATTAAGATAGAACTTCACGTACAGGTAAGTTCGTTTAATCATTAATTATACTTTGCTTCGTCTTCGAGATTAGAATACTTTGTAGATCTTTAGAGATGTAAAATTTGAATAAGAAATAAATATGTAGAATAGTAACGATTATATTTATTATCATTACATAATTTTTTGTTCAAAGAAATATAAAAATAAATGTTTCATTCCATGAACACATAATTGCTTGTATAAAACAGAAACGTTAACAACTTAATTTGAAATAAATATTGCAATAATTGTAAATTATATTAAACAACCAATTGGTACAATGTTAAATTGCAGTTTTATTTAAGAATCACTTCGATTTAAAATCGACATTGCGAAGCTATCACTATTATCTGTGATAATAGATTTTTGATAAAATCTGGCAAATACACAGGATGATTCGGACCAGCCAGCGGTTTTTCTAATAATGTCTAGATTTACACCGCTCAAGTGAGCGGTCGACGTAGAAGCATGTCGGGTGGAATGAGCTGTAAAAATACTTGTATTTATACCGCTTTTATGTAAAACCTCCTTTATCCAACGACTGATTGATTGTGAGCATACTGCTTTAAATGGTTTCTTAAAGCTTATAAAAAGTTGATCATCATTTCGTATACTACGTGTTTTTTCCCTATAATCCAATAATGCAATTGCTGGACATATTTTAGGGTTTGGCTCGAAAAAAGGCAATATTAAAGAAGGTTGAAGTGAGCGTACTCGCGAAGTTTTAATTAAATCTGTAATTTTAATAATGATTTTTTCACCTGTAATTACTTCAATATTTTGAACCCTTATTTTGCTTAAGGTTTGCACGCGATGTGCTGTTACGAGGGCTAATAAGGTCACGACTTTTTTTGTTAGAGTTTCTCAGCTTAATTCATCATGTGGATACCAGTTCTCTAAAAAATTTAAGACAGTCGTTGGATTCCAGGTTACATTATATTTAGGTAAAGGCGGTCATAAACGATAGAATCCTTTAAAGAGTCTAGTTACTCTATCATCACTTCCTATTTTTGTATTAACAATCAAAGATAGTGCAGATCTATAACTATTTAACGAACCATACTGAAGCCCAGTGTTAAACATTTCAGTCAGAAAAAGTATTACTTGGGGTATCGATGCTTCGTACGTGTCAATTTTATGAATTTTACAAAAATCAAACCATTTTTTAAACGCAACACCATATTGTTTTGCTGAGTTTTCAGACAAGGAAGCACACATAATAATATCTAAGGCGCTTGGTGGGATGCTCCGTCGTGAAAGCGCCGTGCGGATAATTTCGCGGCTACTAGGGTGACCTTGTCTTGAAGGCGTCTGTTAGGAACAGATAACAAAACATTTGTATTTGTGCCGAGGATAATCATATCGGTACAAAGACTTTTGAAGATAGGGAACCACGGTTGAGTGGGCCAAAGAGGAACAACCACTATGCCTTCAACACCATCAGTAATAATTTTACGTACTACTTTTAAGATCACGGATATTGGTGGAAATGCATAAAAGTTTAACTGTCTCCAATTAATCGTAAAAGAATTAACAGCTAAAGCATCAGGGTCTCTGTGCCAAGAAACGTAAGTATTACATTTACTATTCAATCTTGTCGCAAATATATCAATGTCTGGCTCACCAAAATGATTAACCACTTTGCTGAAGGCATGGTCGGTTAGTTCCCACTCAATATCGGGGTGTGAACGACGTGATTCCGCATCTGCAATTTCGTTGTCTTGTGAACTTATATAAGATGCATAAACAAAAATGTTTCTATCTTCGCACCATCTCCATATCTTTTTAGTTACGTCCGTAAGATGAGGAAAACGTACACCGCCCATTTTATTTATGTACGAAATGGCGGTTGTATTGTCAATTCGCAGAAGTATTTGACAATTCTTGTATTCTTTTGCAAAAACCTTTAGACCAAAATATGCAGCCAATAATTCTAGATAATTAATGTGCATATCTTTTTCATTATCATTCCATTGACCATTGGCCCTGTTCTTGCCACATGCTGCCCCCTATCCAGTTTTACTAGCGTCAGAGAAAATCTCTAAGCAATAATAATCATCTCGTATAGGGTTAATAGATTTTTCAATATTTGTTTGCCACCATTTAAAATCTATTTTTAAATAGTCAGGAATAGTCATGTGACTGTCATAATTATTATTAGCGGCTTCTAAAGCAAGGTATTTACAGCGTTCAATATTTTTTGTGTATAACCAACCATACTGGATGGCGGGGCAGGATGAGGCTAGAAGACCTGCCAGTTTGGCAAAATGTCTAATTGTACATCTTTTGAGATTTAAAAAATGTAATATTTCTTGTTTAATGGTAACCCTTTTCTCGCTTGTAAGAGCAATGTGAAAGTTTTTTGTATCAACAATAAAACCTAAGTACTTGCAAGTAGTGTTGGGCGTCAATACGCTTTTTTCGTAATTGATCATAAATCCTAATGACTCCAAAATACATACAGTTTGTGATACATTATCTTGACATGTTTTATATGTCTCAGCAATCAAACAAATGCCATCCAAATAAATAGAAGAAATGGATCCTATGGATCTGAGCAAACACATTACTGGCTTCATTAATTTAGTAAAAACTAAAGGTGCTGTATTTAACCCAAAGGGAAGGACATTAAATTCGTATAATTTATCGTTAAATTGGAAACGGAGGTACTTTTTAAACTCATTATGTATATGCAATAAAAAGTAAGCGTCTTTTAGGTCTATTGTACATAAAAATGAATTTTTAGAAATTAATTTTATGGTTGTTCTTAAATCCTCCATTTTGAAATGGCTTGTTACTATGAATTTGTTCAAAGATTTAAGATTTAATATAAATCTTTTCTTGCCATTAGGTTTCGGCACTAGAAATATACTTGACAAATATTGCATATCACATGGAGTACATTCTGATATTGCCCCCGAATCAAGAAGCTCATTAATTGCAATTTGAAAATCATGAAACTCGTCTTTAGAACAATTATTTGAAGAAGGTATAAAATTCTGTTTAGGAATTAAATCAAAAGGTATTTTGTATCCTTCCTTAATCCATGACAATATCAAGTTATCACGCGTTATAAGGCGCCATCTATCGTAAAACAGAGACAATCGACCAGCGGCGGGGCGTACCTCGTCTATCTGCGTGTTTGCGTGCGCGCGCGTGAGCGCTGCGGCGGCGCTGGCGGCGGCAGTTGTTGTCTCGCAGGCGGCTGGGGTGGCGGCGGAGGATGTGCTTGGTATTGGCGAGGTTGAAATGTCGCAGGTGCTGACCTCCTCCCTGCTCCCGCTTATCTCGACAACGGAAGCGGAGGTTTCCCGTTTAAAGTTCGAGGTTGATTTTTTGTTTGTGAAAAGTTGGCATGTTTTTGCTGTGTTGCCGTCTTCATATCGGCTGCTGATTTATTTATAGCTTTTGCTGATTTCAAGGTTTCTGCTAACTTTTCTCCAAATAGAAAGTTGTCAATCTCGGTTGCATATAAGTGGTCTTTAATATCTTTCTTAATGGTAGAAGTAACAAAGCTTCGTCTAGACATAGTCTCAGTATGTTGATAATCACACAATAATCTAACGCCATCTATTAGTAATTTAATTACCTCTGAATCTTTTGATTCACTAGCAAACATCTTTGTCAATGCTTGGCTAATGCATGATATCGCAATCGCTTGTTGATTTTGCTTTGTTTCGATAGCTTTGTCCTTTTTTACGAGGGAATCTGACAGCGCAGCTTTTACCTCGGGGTTAAGGCTTGGTGCACCAACCTTCGTACAGTTTTCTGGTAGATTATATTTTTCGAGCAGTTCCTTTTTCAAATCTTTGGCTAATCCCGTCGTTGCGAAATGTTCCCAACGAACGGCTAATTCGGCTTGTATTGGAGTGCCGTATTTTTTATTCTTTGTGGGGTTTTCACCTAACATATTCAGTATGTCGTCATCTAACGGAACAGGAGAAGTAGCCGGTACTTCTGATGTTGACGTTGATGGTAAATTTGAAATTATCGGGTTTTGTTCAGTATTATGCAATGTGTCTTGATTTTTTGATTGTTCATCTGTATTTATAACAACATCTAAGTTTTCGTCGATGATAGTGCCATTACGTTCTTCGGATTCCTCCGGTTGGTTGTCTAAAATATAAGAAACAATAATAAGGAAACCTAATAGGTAATATATTATGTACCTACAAGATTCGTTTTATTGAAATACGTCACAGGCTCTAAAGACCTGTACTCAATCAATGGCAAAATTGTGAAGGTATCATCCTTATCAGATGAACTCAACACCAGTACGTATATAATTAGATTGTAGGGGTATACATTATCTCGTGTCAGCAATAATGCCACAACGCGGTGCGCGCGCGACGATCGAGTCAGTCGACTTCAGCTCGTTCCCACGTCCCGACATATATTTATTTCGGCCCGTATAACCTCAAAATTGTAATGTGTTAATCTGTGACAATAAACCCGAATATTCGTGAACTGCCAAACTGTGTTTATATCATCTCCCGTGAGTCAAGATAACCTTCTGATATCAACCACCTGTAACGGAGCGTATACCTACGTGTGATACGTCACGCCACTGACGTCACACCACTGGCAGCACGACCGCACACTATAGGTAAATACTTATATGGATTCATAACCAACAAACATACAAATGGTGACACCCGAAAACGAAGCGACTCAACTAACGTCGGCGTGGGACGAGCAACGGGCATAAGGTTACATCGGCGTACCTCTTAACTATTGGGACTCTGCGGACCCCAACAAGCAACAACATGACAGACGAAGCGAAACCGGACGTCATGCTTATCTCCATCTCATCACGCATACCCGAATTCTGGACCGACCAACCGGCTTTGTGGTTCATTCAATTCGAAGCAGTAGTCGCACCGCAAAAAGCAAGCGACGAAGCGACCTACCAACTTCTCATTGCCAAACTAGGCAAGCAAGTAATTCAGGAAGTCGCAGACCTTCTAGCTTCCCCACCGGAAACGGGAAAGTATGCAGCGCTTAAAAAACGCCTCACCGACGCCTACGAAGAGTCAGAGACACGACGCATACAAAAGCTAATAAGCGAGATGCAGTTAGGCAAGCAAAGACCTTCGCAGCTACTTCGACGGATGCAAAACCTCGCAGGAACACGGATGACGAAAGAAACCCTACTGGTTTTGTGGAAAAACCATCTTCCAGCAGCCGTACGCACAGTGTTAGCCGCAACAACGTTGGAAGACGTAGAAAAGCTAGCTTCCGTGGCAGACAAGATCATGGAAACGAGTAAGCCAATCGAGATCGCTTCCGTAGCACAACAACAGGACAGCTTAGCCGATGCGATAGCAAACCTGACCATTGAAGTTGCCGAACTACGGAAAAGCAGACAACTCACGCGGAACCATGACAACTCTTCACGTCCATCACGAGCGCGTAGTACAAGCCGTAATGGTAGACAATCGACCACGCAGGACAAGAACTTGTGCTACTACCATCGTCGTTTCGGGAAAAAGGCGAAGAAATGCCGCGAACCTTGCAACTGGCGCGAGCAGAACAAGGAAACTACGGGAAACTGAATGCCGTGCAGTCGACGACGGGACACTGCATTGGAGGTAACAACCGTCGCTTATGTGTTCTTGACCGCAATAGCAATCTTAGTTTTTTGGTAGATACTGGAGCAAATGTGTCTGTACTCCCCACTACCGCTGTCAAACACTCTGTTTTTAACACAGATAGCCAATTCACATTATTTGCCGCAAATGGTACTAAAATTAAAACTTTTGGCACGCACACAATGACCTTAGACTTAAAATTAAGACGCGCATTTCGATGGACTTTCATCATAGCAAATGTTAAACAACCCATACTGGGAGCTGACTTTCTAAGCCACTATGAGTTGTTAGTCGACTTAAGTTCTAAAAAATTAATTGACAATATTACTAAACTCAATGTTATTGCACACATAGTAGATTGTAATGATCCATCCGTCAAAACGATAGACGAAAATAATCAGTATCGCGACTTACTTACTATGTTTCCTAACATAACACGACCAGCGTCTTTTAGAGAACCTCCGCAGCATTCAATCCTTCATTACATCGAGACAACCGGACCGCCTGTACACGCGAAAGCCAGGCCTCTACCGCCTGATCGCTACAAACGGGCAAGGGACGAATTCTTACTTATGCAGGAACTAGGTATATGTCGGCCATCGATGAGCCCGTGGGCAAGCCCACTACACATCGTTCCAAAGAAAAACGGAGACATTCGACCGTGTGGTGATTACCGACAGCTCAACGCCATAACTAAACCAGACAGGTACCCAGTCCCACGAATGGATGATTTCACATACTTTCTAACAGGTAAGAAAATATTTTCACGTATCGACGTTAATAAATCGTATCATTTTATACCACTTAACCCCGCCGATATCGAAAAAACTGCGATAATTACACCTTTTGGCCTATTCGAGTTCACGAGAATGACCTTCGGACTAAGGAATGCAGCGCAAACCTTTCAACGGTTCATGCATCACACCGTACTACAGGGTCTAGATTTCCTATTCTCTTTCGTCGATGACGTCATAATTGCCAGTGACGACAGTACGTCACATCACGAGCACCTACGACTGCTATTCGAACGACTCGACAGGTATGGCCTAACAATTAACTTATCTAAGTGTTGTTTCGGAGTTACTGAATTAGATTTTGTTGGTTATCACGTATCAGCCGATGGAATACGACCTTTGGACGAACGGGTCAAGGCCATCTCCACGTTTCCAAAACCACAAACCGTCAACGAACTTCGAAGATTTTTAGGTATGGTGAATTTCTATCGCAAACATATTCCACACGCAGTTAAAAGTCAAAGTATTTTATCATCGTATTTGCACAACGCCAAAAAGAACGACAAAACACCTATCGCATGGACGGCAGACGCTGAAGCAGCATTCTGCGAATGTAAGCTACAGTTACAGAACGCGGTCACGTTATCGTACCCGTGTGCGGACGCGAAGCTATCGCTTATGACCGACGCATCAAATACTTGCGCAGGGGCGGTTCTACAACAGCTAGATAAAGGTACGTGGAAGCCTCTAGGTTATTTTTCAAAGCGTCTATCCGAAACACAACAACGTTATAGTACGTACGACCGTGAACTTCTTGCTATATACATGGCGATAAAACATTTTCGTAAACTATTCGAAGGCAGACCTTTAACTATTTATACGGACCATCGTCCACTGGTCCACGCCTTTACCAAAATAGGCACTAACTCAGAAACACCACGTAGGACGCGACAGTTAATATTTGTTAGCGAATTCACTACTGATATTCGACACGTCAGCGGAGACCAGAACGTCGTAGCTGACACGTTATCGCGTGTCGCGACTATTTCCTGTCCCACGAGCATCGACTTCGACCAGTTAGCTGAATCGCAACAACACGATGACTACATTACGTCACGCAATTCGACAGATAAAGTTGCAGATAACAATGTTCAGTTAAAGAGCATGTTTTTGCCCACTTGTAAAAAACCTATTTTTTGTGAAGTTTCGAAATCTCGAGTTAGACCATATCTACCTAACAATTTCAGACGCGATGCTTTCGACAGCATACATGACATTAGCCATCCCGGAATTAAGGCGACACGTAAAATGTTAACAGACAGATTTTTTTGGCCTAACATGAATCGTGATGTAAACAAATGGGCAAAGTCCTGCATCAACTGCCAACGCGCAAAGGTAAGCAGACACACCATTTCAGAATACGAAACTTTTCAGACCGCCGAACGTTTCGAACATATCCACGTTGATATTGTTGGACCCCTACCGATCACCGAGGATGGATATCGATACTGCGTAACCATCATAGATCGAGGCACACGTTGGCCTGAAGCTTTTCCGATTAAGGACATCACAGCATCGACAGTAGCCAAGGTAATCTACGAGGGCTGGATCACACGTTTTGGTTGTCCAGTCAAGTTAACTACCGACCAAGGACGCCCATTCGAGAGCCAATTATTCAACGATTTACTTAAGTACCTGGGAGTCAAAAGGTTGAGAACAACTAGCTATCACGCGCAGGCCAACGGTTTGGTCGAGCGCTGGCACAGGAGCATGAAAGCAGCCTTGATGGCACGCTTAGACACCGGATCATGGATCAGCGAGCTACCAACAGTTCTTTTTGGGCTACGAGCAGCGGGACGCAGCGAAAACGGCGTCAGCGCCGCCGAATACACCTACGGTAAACCACTCAGGCTTCCAAACGATTTTTTCGAAGCAACAGAACTCAGATATGATGACGCAACTCTTGAACACATTCGCACTACAATTAGCAATTTAAAACCAATTACTAATGCACACCGTGATAATCGTAAATGGTTCACACATCCCGACTTGCAAACATGCAGTCATGTTTTCGTCAGAGATGACGCGGTTCGGAAACCTTTGAAGACCCCGTATGACGGCCCTTACAAAGTCATCAAGAGGGGATCAAAAGTTTTCGAATTACAATTACCAAATCGGCGTGCAGTCATTTCGATAGATAGGCTCAAACCTGCATATATTTTGAATGATTTCGATAACTCGGTTGCGCCATCAATCACAGTTCTCGCAAAAGACACAGTACATAGCGACACGACCAATGACCCCGATCTTCGAAAAACGCGAAGTGGTCGAATCGTCAAGCCGCCTGTACGTTTTAATTAAGTTTAGGTAAGCATTATTTTTCTTTAATTTTTAAGTATACCTCGACACTCGCAGTCACGACAGAAACCTCACGAGTACAACAAGCTCAGTAAATTTCTTTTCTAAATTACTCATCATGGGCCAGTATAATACTAAAGAGGAGGAGAATGTCATTGTGCAGTCTGGATCCAATGTACAAGTAGATGAGCTAAAACTAAAAGTGGAAATGTACGCAGCCATAATTACACCATTTTTGGTATGTGTCACTATAGTCATACTATGTTTTTGTTGTAACAAATGTCGGCGTAACACCAAGAAATGGGTGAGCAATCAATTAGACGGCCTAATTAAGGAGCGGATACCACCCACGACGAGGAGGACCGAGGTATCGCAAACACCTACTACGGTAGTATTTTCTTAGTCATAGGCGCAGTTCACGTTCTTCAATTTTCAACGTAGATAATATAATTAACTTAATGGCTTAAATTTCACTACAATGTTATCTCATTTTTGACAGCTGGATCACTATTCACTATAAAAAAATAAAAAACGATTGTTATCTAAATAGTATATATTACATTAAATGACATTGTTAAATAATTGTCATATTGTAATCGTAATAATATAAATATGTCCTATATCTATGTAACATAATCTAAGTTTAATTTAACTTACAGTCCAAAGGTAATATTGCCCTTAAACAACAATGTAGCTAACCTATTCAAACATTATCATAAGTACATACTTTGTTACATTGTATAGTCTCAGTAACTTAGCGATAAAATCACACCACCAGAATCATACATCAGCATGTTATTGTAACGCAGCTCTAATTGCACAATAGCCTATTGTTTGCATTTCGTAGTAACTCTGTATCACTTGGTTCGATTTTATTCGTTTAAAATTTGGTTTGTATAACTTTAAATTTTACCAAATTTTAGGAGGGGTGTGATGTAGGGGTATACATTATCTCGTGTCAGCAATAATGCCACAACGCGGTGCGCGCGCGACGATCGAGTCAGTCGACTTCAGCTCGTTCCCACGTCCCGACATATATTTATTTCGGCCCGTATAACCTCAAAATTGTAATGTGTTAATCTGTGACAATAAACCCGAATATTCGTGAACTGCCAAACTGTGTTTATATCATCTCCCGTGAGTCAAGATAACCTTCTGATATCAACCACCTGTAACGGAGCGTATACCTACGTGTGATACGTCACGCCACTGACGTCACACCACTGGCAGCACGACCGCACACTATAGGGTAAATACTTATATGGATTCATAACCAACAAACATACAAGATTGTACTAAACTAAAAATAGAAATGATACAAGGCGGTAGTCTTATTAACTACCCTCATGTATTTTTATTGCGAAGGTAACACTCTCAATGGCAGTGTACTCAACGTGTTTGTGGCAAATACCTAGTATCTACCAAATAAAGCTATAGCTATAAATTAGTTACAAGAACTATTAAATACCTTCATGTAATGACACCACTGCAATAGAATCTTCAGAAGATGCACTCGATAATCTTTTCCGTTTACGTTTCACTAACTTCCTTTCTAGCTTCTTTATTTTTCTTAAGATGTAATCATCACTATCACTGTCCTTACTTTTTCGCTTGGGCATATTTATGCACGCGTAATCAAATTGATATTTAAGAAACGGGTCGGAGTGAACGTGACGAACGGCCGGGCACTAGAACACGAATGTAGAAGATGGCGACTACGGGGTTGCCACACGGGGATTACAAATTACCTATATCGATATTAATAATCGATGTTTTGGTTTTATTTTATTTTGTATTTCTCAACTATAGTGTATGAATGGCCGCACAGTACACATACTACAAAGTATTCTAATCTCGAAGACGAAGCAAAGTATAATGAGAAAATTAAATTATTACAATTTGGTTTATTAAGAGGTTATAAATTGGTGGTTTATCTTTAATTTTATTAGAATCTGTTGAGTTAAAACTGTTATAAGAATAAATACTGATAACAAAAATAGAACCTGACCTAGTCTCTTCTAATTTCTGAGCTATTGAGTTTTGTATTGCTTGTAAAGGTGTTAAATGGTAATTGTGTTATAGCAGAAATAAATGCACTTTTGTTACCCAATGCTATACCCGGATTTTCTTTATTTTGTATTAAAGCTTTGTACCTTTTGAACACCCTTTTTCCAGCTCTAGCCGGGAGTGGCTGTAACAAACGCACCACAAGAAAATTATGCAGATTGAATTTTATGACTGCCATGAGGTGAAATAGTCAACATTACAATATTATGTTGTCTGGCATAATCTGACGCTTCTAGGCTTATATGTGAAGAATGATTGTCCAATATAAGAAGAACGGGGTCTTCTTTAGATGGATGAACGAAATCTTTAAAATGGTGCAACCAATTGACAAACAAAGTTGTGTTGATAAACCCGCTATCAGATACCATGCAAATACTTTCGGTTGGTGCACCATCCAGTAGCTCAGCTTTTGGTCTTTTACGTGGAAATATCAATGCTGGAGGTACAAAGTGTCCAGTTGCACTCATGCACATGACAGCAGTTATTGTAATACCTCTCTCGGCTGAAACTATTTTCCCCACTACCTTTTTTCCTTTGCGAGCAACAACTTTTGGCGTTTTTTTGGGGACAGTACTCATGCCAGTCTCATCCATATTATAAATTCGATGAGGCCTAAAATTATATTTGTCGTACAAATCTTTCAGTTTCTTATAAAATTTCTCAACCTGCACTTTATTAAAGCCAATAGCTCGAGCCAAACTGACTGGTGCTGATTGACGCAGACCAAGATGCTCGTTTCGCTTTAAAAAGCCTTCCACCCAATCGCGACCAGCCATTAATTGTAATGCCAAAGAATCTTTCATCCATCGCTTGACAGTGTGTCGCAAATTCTGCTTCTTGATCTTTCGTAAACGTTGGTCTTAATCGACCTAAAGAAGTAGGAACATGGTTCAGTTTTAGCCTTTTTCTAAGAGTCGCTTCGTGTATTCCCACAAAATCAGCTGCAAATCTTTTACTTTTTCCTTGTTCTACAAGTTTTTTTGCAGCAAGAATTTGTTCTTCGGAAATTAATTTTCTCCCGGGAGTTTTTTTTACATAATTACGAGGCATTATTACGTATCCTGGAACAAATTATAATATAAATATTCGTAAAATATATATTTTATAATCAATTATACGAATTCTTACTATAAGGGTAAAACTCCGCATACCGGGGTAAAAGCACGCGTACGTACTATTACCCCCGTCCTTTTACCCATTGGCTGTTAACCAAAACAATGAGTTCTATTTCAAATTCAAATTAGGTTAGGTTAGAAAAAATATTCTGAAAAAAACACGTCAATACCTACATAAAACAATCAAAATCAATATACCTCTCAGAACACATAAACCATAGTCCCATAAACTTTTCCTTGACAGGAGAAAAAACTAAATAAAACCACAATTTCACATTTTTATCCGTAATTCACGAAGTGTAACCTGCACTTCTCAACAGGTGTTGACACAAAATGGCGGCTCACACGCAAGCTCTCCCGGCGAATCAGCGTCATCGCTACCCCACCCCTCTCTGTAGAAAGGACACTGCGTACTTTTTCCCGCTACGTACTATTACCCCGAATGACTCTAATCGAGATTTTAGGACAGGTCGAAGCATATTCCGCGCCATTTGAGTGCTAAAGCAATGACTTAAGCGCCATCTATTGAGAAAGTAAACACGTAGACAAGTTGCGTGCGAGCAGTCGACATGATTATTCCGTGAATCCAGTCTACGCCATCTTTTGAGGTACTAAGCACATAGACTAGTTTCGAGCAATCGACATGTTTTATATCGTGAAGTCCAGCAGTCTACCTAGCGCCATCTAATCCGTGTTGTAGTATTCCAAATGAAAATTTCGGGCGCCCGCTAATATTTGCCCGCTACGGCGGAACCGTTTTCTTGTATGAGATGAGGTATCTGTACTAGTAGTATTATATTATCTGTGGCACAGTGATCCTTCTGTACGCTAGTACTATATATTTATATTCTGTGACCAAGGTTTCAATTTGAGCGTAGGTAGGACGGTAGGCCATCATTAATGCGATAAAAGGTGAATAGGACGGATGGGATATACATTTAACAATGCACCAAAACAAATTATCTACTGACTCAATTACAGCAGTGATTCTAGTAAATTTTATTTCAAGTTTCCATGATTTTATCATCAAAGTTGGTGGAAGAAGGACTTTGCAAGTTGGTTTGTTTTGAATTTGACTATTTTTTTAAAAATTTTCTGGACTGAAGGTTCTCCAGCCGATTGTTAGTAGATTTTGTAAAAATAATTGTATTTTCTTACAATATATACGTCTACAGATGCAAATAAGCGAATACAACAAAAATTAATTGCAAAATAATTTTATAAACTTGAAAAATTGAATTGCATAACTTGAAATAGGCACCTCACTAATGCCAAAGATTGCGAGTCGTCATTTGGCTAACTTCAGGTATAACGGCCGTTAAATAAACGATCCATTGCTTCAAGTAGATCCGAATCCAAGGCAATGGATGTAATATTGGGTTTGGGAGTGAGGTCACAGGATCGGAATTCGTGAACATCAGAATGGCGGGCTGAAAGCTCCAAATCGTGATGTTTTTGTCTTAAAGCTATGAACTGGGAACGTTCTAAATGTTCCGTACACTCTGAGAATATAAACACCCGTACACTTTGATCCTTAAAGTATAATCAATAATCCCGTAGGAAGATTTGACAGATGCTAATGTCACTTTGTAAAATAATGTTGCCCCATTTATCTTGATGTGCAGAATGGAGGCGCAGGGCTCTGCGTTGAAGTGCAGCGAAGGATTGTGGAGATTATGTCATCGGAAATAAAATCGTATTTGTGCTTAACAAATATGCCGTTTATTTGTTTCTTAATCACACTACATATTTGTCCTTGTCAATCATTGATTAAAATAGATTAGAAATTGTCACATCTTCTATACTGCCGTCCATAAGCTATAATGCCGTTAACCGACAAATGGACAAAATTGACTTTTTAATACTATCTGGATCAGAAAAAAATGCTGAAGCTAACACTGTTACTCATATTTTTCTATCTTGCTTAGTTCCTGAGATACAAAAAATAAGAATGCCGTTAACTGCTTTGCCTTAGCGAAATTACAGAGCTAAAATGCAGTTACAACGAATTACTTAGCTAAAACGCGGCTAAGGGATTTTAACTTGTAATAGCACAGATAATTTTTAAAAATTACAACAGTATATTGCTAATTCCAATAGCGGCATTTAAGCGTTGTATTAGGTGTCTGTATTTATTAAAATAACAGTAGCGAGTAGACCATAAATGCTAATTAAATGTAACAGGCTACGTGATTTTTACAGTTTACACGACTTAAATGCCGTTATCCTACATTCCTAAGCTATAATGCGGTTATGTGCAAAACGTTGAATTGGGTATTCATACATTGAAGAAGGAGCAGTCTGTGAACGGGACAAAGGGTGGGACGAATTTGTCTGCAAAGGCGTGGATCCAAGTTGATGGGTCATTTGCAGGTGTGTTTGTTGCGATAACTAACTGACGAAACTTTTTGATTTGTTTTTAAACTATAGTGGATAGCGTGAGTAGAGACATGCTTTCGCAAACCTTTCTCTAGGCTTTCTTTTCTCAGTCAGTCTTCTTAGAGAAAAGTCGTCTAACCTGTGCCGTTTTTTGGTAAAGGACGTAATTCTTCATGGATATATCTCTATTACTCCTTTTTTGCCTCCTTGCTTTTTCGAACAGTGTCTGTACCCTCAGCATTCTACCGGGGAGGTTTTTTTTTACAACTGTTTTTTTTGGCTACTAGAATCTGCTGACGAGTTTAAGACATCGACAGAATAGGAGTAAGTACAGAGTGAGTTAGAAGTGTTAATGTTTGGTAGTGAGTTTAATCTTTCATCAACAAAGGTAGTAAACGAGGCCCAGTCCAGCTTTTTTAGTGAGTACTAGCTTTTGCCCGCGACTTCGTCCGCGTGGAATAGTGACTTCTTTCTCCCGTTTTTTACACATTTACCACTATATCTTTGCTCCTATTGGTCGTAGCGTGATGTTATATAGCCTATAGGCTATAGCCTTCCTTGATAACTGGACTATCCAATACAAAAAGAATTATTCAATTCGAACCAGTAGTTTCGGAGATAAGCGCGTTCAAACAAACAAACAAACAAACAAACTCTTCAGCTTTATAATATTAAGTATAGATTTCAAAAGTGGGATAGTGGAATACAAGAGTTAGTCGGCGGGGATGGATCTGGGGCGCCAAATGCTCTTTTAAGAAAGCAGTGATATTAAATTTGGGGGGCAGAGAGACATATCGACAGCAAAGGCTGGGTTTTGAAAAGAAGATACCCATGTTGTTGGACTACTCTTGTCCAAAATACATAAATTTAGCAAACCCAAAAGATCTAAAAGAATTAATCCAGAAGGATCCGGGGAGTAGCAACCCCCATAGGCGAGGTGTGCGGTCGAATCATTCACCACAAATACTGAAGGAGGAACAGACAAAATGACAGAACTTTGGAACTCGTTTGGAAAGCAAGAAGAAGGGTAAGAAATATATACAGATATAATATCAATGTATGAAGTTCTCACAGCCACGACATTATTTATCTTTACTATATAAAGGAAGAAAAAGTTGAGAGTAGGAAAGAGCACGCCTTACTAGTAAGGTGCTACCAGCGTCTCTATCGTTTCTATTGTCACGGAGGCATGGGTAACTCGAGACGTGAAAGCGTGATCCGAGAATTAGCCACGTCTCCGAGATAGCTACAACCAACAGAGAATATTAATGAGAAAAATCAGTTAATGTATTCTTGTCCTAATGCTTTTGCAGTTCCGCTGAACTGCCAAATTCATTTTGGCTCAATTGCGAAGAGAAATATTAAGAAAATTGACAGAGTTTTCAGCGCCGTCTGACGGTAGCCTGCCACTCTGAACGGAGACAACAAGAAGAATAAGGCTTATTAGAAAGGAGGATAATCACGTGGGGCAGGTAGAGGGGAGTTAGGTTGCGGGATGGGGCAGAAGAAAAACTTTTATTGTTATCAGAAAAGTACATTATTAGACTACTTGAATACTAAAAATTGTGACCTATTACCGCCCACCAGCTTGGCACGTTACATAAAACACGGTGTGTATTACTCAGGTTCAAGACGGTGTTTTGTTTGCCGTTCAGCTAATATAATTTATAGGTCCACATACCTATGGATTAAGCCACTTCGCCAAATGTTTCCGTTAACCGTGTTTTTATCAATAGCAGAAAGTTAAACTGCTAAATTTAGAAGTTAAAATAAATACATAGTCGTTTGTAATTGATTTCAACACGACATGAAAAAGGAAAAGATTTAATTTTGTATTGTCTTTTATAAGAATCTACGCAAGTATTTTCGTAACGCTGTAAGAAACATTTATTGATTACTAGATGACCCGGTGAACTTCGTACCACTTACTTAGATTTATGTAAAATGTAGTTAAAACTCAAGCCGAACAAAACGAATTAATATGACAAAACTACAGAAAATTCAAGTAAAGCACAAATTGATATAAAAACGGAAATTCGTCACTTCCAAAGGACACGGTCGACCCGCCATACATTGCTTGCCCCAAAAGTAAAAATCCATGCGTCACGACCAAAACTAATTTTATGGGTTCGTTTCTTCGCCTTTTAAAATAATATAATTACAGCTTATAGCGGGGTTTTCACATGAAACGAAATAAAATGTGTGTCAATCTCTTGCACACTATTTAGAACAGGTCTTTTTAGATCATAGCGCCATCTGTGTCGAAAAACCGCCATCTAGGCCACCAAAACTAAAACATAGAAAACTGCCCCGCTAGGGTGCGTAACGCGTGAAAATTACGATGACGCAAACAATAGCCAACGAAAAGAAGTTCCTTGTCACAGTTTTTTTTTTTCAAGTTTTAGGAAGAGGTTAGTAGGTTTAAAGGTTAGATCCTATGGGAGGCAAACGTCATTTTTCTTCTTAAAATAGCGATTGCGAGCGCTTACTTATTTAACTAACTGCCAGTTCTATGACACAGTATGACACAATATGCCATTTCGTTAAGCGGTCGTCAGTTTGCTAATAAGTGCTCGAAACCGCTATTTTTTGCCAAACACAACAATTGTTGGGGACAGGAAATTGTATTCAATCGTTGTCCTATTTTTTTGTAGATTTATATGCCGCTAGATAAAAGCAAAGTAAATAAACAATATTGTATTAAAAATTCAATATATTTTTTGAAAAATGATATAGTCAAGTCTCTTAATGCTTTTCTTTAATCAAACATAAAACGACTCTGGGGCACGATACGACCGTGTCCTTTAAGAAGTAAGTTTTTTAAATGATCGAACCTGAGCTGGTTCCTAACAGCACACCAGGTTCGCCTCCTCCGTCCGATTTCCATGATCCAAATGTCTATCTCTAAAATATCTATTTAATATAGATGACCCGGTGAACTTCGTATCACTTCGTGTTGGGGCGGCCTAATAGTAGTTTAGTAATCTGGCAATACTGTCAGTGTCACTGTCACCTAACTTTTGAAGAAAAGATTGTTCAAATGTAAAAACAGAACATATAGTGAACTTATAGTTTAACTCCTTAAAATGCATTGTTCCTTTTGTATTAAGTAGACGGCAGAACAAAAATAATAACTGTCCAGGTTGTAATAAAATACTACTAAGATGTGACGAATGCTACATCATAATCGGTAACATTCTGTTGCCAGTGCTAAACTATACTAAAAAAAAATATTATACCAAAAATCTACTAAATTAAAATTGCATTTGATAATTATAACAAAAAAAAAATAACAAATATTCAAATTCCACCATTAGCGACGACGACAAATAAAAAACAACATATTTAGAGCAAAAATATATGACTGAGTCGTGCCATATTTTATCCTAGGCTCTCAAAAAACAATAAAGTGTAAAAATATTGAAAAGAAAGACCCCGTGGAACATATTTATTAATTTGAATTCATTATCTTTGGGCAATATTAGATATACTCTTACTAATCTGTGGGCAATATCGAGTTTATCGTCATTCGTCATTATTTTTATATTTTTATATTTAAATACATGTTGTTATGAGCAAAGTTGATATTATGTTGTCGATTCAAAAGTCTTGTTTTAATGCGTTCTTCAATTAGAGTGGAACCGAGACTACAAATACTGTCAAATGTTTGACAGAAAGTAAGTGGTCAACTTTTATAAGGGAAAATGGAATTGTCGTTTTACTCTAATTCTCGCAATTTTTCCTTATTTGCTCACCGTTTAGACCTACCCTGGCCTACGACAAACATTTTAAAACCAAAATCAGCTCAATCGGCCCAGCCGTTCTGGAGTTTTAATCAGACTAACGAACATCAATTCATTTTTATTTATATAGATTGCCAGTTACTTCTCTTTTGTTATAAGGAATAGCAAAAAATTAAAAATCTGCTAAAATAACAAAATTATGATAAAAAGTCATTGGAATTGATTGCCACGAGGCACAAAAATGCAAATATATATTTTTTTTATTTAAATTTCGATTTTCTATACTAAAAATGGTTTTATTATTTTTGTCATAAATACATTTTTCTGTATTTTCTAGATTTTCAAGTAACTTATGCCTAGCTTAAATGCCGTTATGGTTAAAGGTTTTGTTTTTAGCTGCATTTTAGTCTTGTATTTTACACAAATCAAATAGGCGTACCAAAGACTGCATAATTTACGCGCTAATACGAGATTAAAATGACGTTAACTGACATTAGCTGCATTATAGGCAAGTAATGTCTCGTCAAAAAATAAAAAAGTATTACCGAGGTAAAATGCCGTTACACTATTTAACGGCATTAAAGCTTAGTAGAATTATTAGTTAGAAGCTCGTTTTACAAATTTATCAAAATTATTAAAGATCCAACACTTAAATGCCGTTAAGGTAGCTGTAGCGGCGTTTATGTTGTGTTTATTATGAATTATATTTGTTATTTGATACTAAACTAAAACGATAAAATTAGAATATTTCAGAACCTATAATACGTAGCGTTGTGTGAGTTTTTGTGATCTATAGTTCTTAAAAAAACCTATCTGATGGTATATTAAAGTTACAAATTACTCATTTACTTTTGAAACAGCGATTTTTTTTCCGTTTCCCACCTTTAAACCCGTTTTTCTCGAAATGTGGTTTTTGCACTTAACGGCATTATAGTTTGTGGACGGCAGTATATATACATATAATAAGACTGTAAAAGATCGATTTCTGTACATTGAAGATTTTTATGAAAAATTGTTACAGGGGGTCTTAATTACCGTAATAGAAGCCAAAACAAAAATTTTTAAAATTTTTGTCTGTCTGTCTGTCTGTCTGTCTGTCTGTTTGTCCGGGCTAATCTCAGAATCTACTGGACCGATTTTGATGGGGCTTTTTTTATTTGACTCAGCATCACTTGGAGAGTAAACTAGGATAGAAATAATCACGCCAATAGACTTAGGGGGTAGGCAGAAAATATATATATATAAAAGAAAGTCGTGTTTGTTACAACACTTATAACTTGAGAACGGCTGAACCGATTTGGCTGAAAGTTGGTGGGGTGGTAGCTTAGAATCAGGAAAAGCATTTAGGATACTTTTTGTCCCGCTAGACGGGGCCGGGGCTGGGGTAGCACGGGACCGGGACGAAACGGTGGGGAGGTAGCTTAGTACCAGGAGAAGGACATAAGATACTGCATATAGGATACTTTTTGTCCCGCTAGACGGGGCCGGGGCTGGAGTAGCACGGGACCGGGGCGAAACGGTGGGGAGGTAGCTTAGTACCAGGAGAAGGACATAGGATACTTTTTATCCCGTTCGATGGGGCCGGGGCTAAGGCGGGACGGGGCCGAGGCGAAACAATTTAAAATAAATGTGGGTGGAAATGAATCTGTAAAGTGTTTTAATTCAATGTGTAGTGTTACCTCCATATTGGTTTGTATAAATTATAAATGAATATTTGGTACTTTATGGTACTTGCCAAAGTATAACAAAACAGTGCCATGAAAAAATTTATATTTAGATCCATTTTTTCCACACAACAAAGTAAAATGTTAGTAAAGTAGTAGTTTTTTTTGTGGCAAAGTAGTAGTTAAAAGTAAAGTAACCATATTATCCTATCAAACAAAGGAATTCCTAATCGAAATACAAATTGTGAACGTCCAAATAATCGGTATGGTCATAATAATTGATCACCTTTGATGTACCTACTACTTGCTTCTTATTGTTGTAATATGGCCAATTTTAATGATAAGTGAGTACTAAAATGTACTATATAAATACTTTATATCTTGCGTACTTATAAGTACTTATACTTAAGTATCTTATTTGTAAAATCATAAGCCTATAAATTAAAAATTCTATCCAAAGTCACTATTCCACGCGGACGAAGTTGCGGGCACAGCTAGTGTTAAAATAAATCTATACTAATATTATAAAGCTGAAGAGTTTGTTTGTTTGTTTGTTTGTTTGTTTGTTTGTTTGTTTGTTTGAACGCGCTAATCTCCGAAACTACTGGTTCGATTTGAATAATTCTTTTTGTGTTGGATAGTCCAGTTATCGAGGAAGGCTATAGGCTATATAAAATCACGCTACGACCAATAGGAGCAAAGATATGGTGGTAAATGTGTAAAAAACGGGAGAAAAAACTTTTCCACGCGGACGAAGTCGCTGGCAAAAGCTAGTAAAATTATAATTGGGAAAGACTATGCCACAGATAATACACCGCGCTTTTTTAACCGTCTTACAGCCGAAGGCCACTTAAAGTATCCAATAACTACATGTCATTCGTTAAATAAAACTTGGTTATTATTGTTATGTATGTATTTTTGAGGGTAATTTTAGGTCTTTATACCCACACAATTAATTATGGTCTGTCATTGTATTATGGCTTGTCACTTCGGGAATAAAGGCGATTGAGTGTGCATCTTGTTTTATTAGCCGCAATAATCTTCTACCAATCTACATCTACATCTACACTATCTACATCTACACTAATATTATAAAGAGGAAAACTTTGTTTGTTTGTTTGTTTGTTTGTTTGATTGTAATGAATAGGCTCATAAACTACTGGACCGATTTTGAAAATTCTTTCACCATTCGAAAGCTACATTATCCTCGAGTAATATAGGATATATTTAATCTACATCTACACTAATATTATAAAGAGGAAAACTTTGTTTGTTTGTTTGTTTGTTTGTTTGTTTGTTTGTTTGATTGTAATGAATAGGCTCATAAACTACTGGACCGATTTTGAAAATTCTTTCACCATTCGAAAGCTACATTATCCTCGAGTAATATAGGATATATTTAATTTTGAACAAAAATAGGGTTCCGTAAGATATTAGGGTTTTTCGGACACAAGGTGTAAAAAATCAACCAAAACAGTTACTTATTTTGCGTACCCTGCCTAAACTATTAAAGATAGAACCATAAATTGTTCTAAATAATTGTAGATCTTATAAATATCTACAAAAAAGTCCGCGACATACTATATACCTATCTTTGTCGGGTGAGGCACAAGAACCATTTTTTTTATTGAAAAATCTTGATTATTTTTTGGACTACATTTAAACGCGTTTATTTTACTCATGCTATTAATCCTTATCAAAATTAATTATTTCATCACTAAGTACAGTTAATGTAAATAATATTTGGTCTGTAAATGATTAAAATTGGACGTTTGGTTCTGAAGTTATAGCGATATTAAATTGGACGTTTGGTTCTGAAGTTATAGCGAAATTAATATACATATTACGATTTCTGCTGCACGGCCGGCCCGTTGCGAAGTAGGCTTTACCAAGGCCCGGTGAGCGTGTGGGAGGGGGAGTTTAGATCTATGAGTAAGGTACCCGCGCGGCGCGATTTTCAGTAAAAATTTCTTTCGCACTCACGATAAACAAATCCCTGGGCCAAACATTCAAATTAGTAGGAATTTATTTACGAAAAGAATGTTTTACGCATGGGGTCGGGGCTCCCGAGCATCAGTATATTTTGTTACCAGAAAATAATGTAACGTCAAATGTTGTGTATAGAGAAGCTCTACAATAATAGCTTAAGTTTTCTATCCTAAAACAACGGGTTGCACTCCGGGACTTAACAACTAACCCACAGAAAGAAAATCTGTTCAGCCTGCGGATAGTAACTGCTTCGTCGAAGTTAGTGTCGGTGTCTGTGAATTGACATGGGAATCATTTGTTTGCTGACCGTGTCTTTCCTGGGTAGCCTTTTTGCAGCGGTAACCGACATTCACGCGGGCGGAGCCGCGGGCGACCGCTAGTCACGTATATAATAACTGGCGACGAGTCACGAAATCGAATCTAAGTAAAAGTGTGCAGTGTGCAGTTCGGATTAAAGTGTGAAGCGGCATCAGTGGGAAACGATAATGTCACTCGGCAAAATGGAGGCGTTTGATGTTCGTAACGGCTGTTGGACGACGTACATAGACAGGTTGGAACAATATTTCCTAGTTAATAATGTAGCAGAAGAAAGAAAAGTACCATTATTAATTACCTTAATGGGAACAGAATGCTATGAATTATTAGTAACCTTGTGCACGCCAAATAAACCAGCCACGATGGAATATTCTGAGATTGAGTCATTGTTATCAGGACATTTACAACCTAAGCCAAGTGTTTTGGCTGAACGCTATAAATTTCGACAAAGAAAGCAGTCAAGGAATGAGTCTATAGCAGATTATTTGGCTGAGTTAAAGAGATTAAGTCGGTTCTGTGACTTTGGGACCTGGCTAGAAGATAGTATTCGAGACCAATTTGTGTGCGGTTTGTACAGTGATAGCATACGCCTACGTTTGTTTACCGAAGTCGACCTGAAATTAGAAAAAGCAAAGAATTTGGCCATCATGATGGAGGCGGCAGAAAAAAATGCAGCGTCAGTAGAAGATCGCGGGCGCAGACCGAGCGGTGACGTCACGGCTAGTTCGTGTTTTGCGGTTAGAGGCGAGAACGGGACAGCGAAATCGGAGCGAGAGAGACGATTCAGCAATGACAGCCGATCGACCGCGAGACGGAACGACCGACCCCGAACAACAACGAACTATGGCGAACATATCCGAGCTGGGTCGGGACTACAGCGAGCAAATGGCGGCAGTGGGAACACAGCTGATTATGACAAGAGGCGAACCAATGTAGGTCAAGGCCAAGGAAGAGGGCAGTGCATGGTATGTGGGCGCAGTCACCCGACGAAAACATGCAAATTTAAACATTATGTGTGCCGTGTTTGTAATCAAGATGGTCATCTTAAAAAAATGTGCCCCAGATTGACGACCTATTACGTTACTCACAATGACGGTGAGAGGGTGAGTGAAGTAGAGGAACAGGAGGAAGACGATTTAGAGGTAAATCTTTCGTTTTTAAAAGAAAATACGCTTAATAAATATAAGCCATACATGGTATCAATGAATGTAAATAACAAAAAAATAAGTATGGAAATTGATACTGGCAGTACTATTTCTTGCATAAGTTCAGAGTGCTATGAAATATTTTTTAAAGATTGCGAATTATTGCCCACTAACTTGCGTTTGAGATATTATACAGGCGAGACAGTGGATACGATAGGTAAAATAAGACCACTAGTTAAATATAAAAATATGGCAAAATCATTAGATTTATATGTAATCAACAATGGAAAAACTAATTTGTTGGGTCGACAATGGCTTGTTGAGTTGGGTATGGACAATCAATTCGAATTAAATTTGATCAAAACAAGTCAAACGTTTAACATATCGGAATTCAGTTCCAGGTTTAAAGAAGTATTCGCTGAGGGGCTCGGCACATACAACGGCGGGCTGGTGTCACTGCGGGTGCGGCCGGACGCGCGGCCAGTGTTCCTGCGCGCGCGCCCGCTGGCGTATGCGCTGCGCGCGCCGGTGGAGCAGGAGCTGGAGCGGCTGCAGCGAGAAGGAATCATCTCGCCGGTCGAGACTTCCGACTGGGCCACGCCAATCGTGCCGGTGGTCAAGGCGGATGGAACGATTCGGATATGCGGTGACTATAAAATAACTCTTAATAAACATTTACAGTCTTACTACAAATCATCCGTTAAAACTGGTTTTAAGTCATGTTTAGTTAAAAACTGTTTTAAATTTAAAAAGGGTTTAAAACAGTGTTTAACATTTTGTACCACAAATAGGTTTTTGGGTAGTGTTTAGCTAAACACCAGATTTAGATACAAACATTCATTCATTCACTCTCAGTTCATTCATTACATTTCCTAGTACGCAGGTTGCATTCAACACTGCAGAGTAAATGAACAAAAGCTTCTTGAAATGATGGCTGAATAGTATCAAAACCCAAATCTTTAAAAAAAAGTTGTGATGACAGCAGAATGAGAAGAATCTGATTTGTTTTGACTTTTTTACATGAGTTTGTAAAGAAAGAGCGCGTTTTGAATTCATTTGCAAAAAGTCGTATTTTGTTGTGTATTGACTGATTTGTTTTCAACATGTATCAAAAATAGAAAGATCGCTAGGATAATTGGACACAAAACGAAAAGGTAAATCAAATGGATAATAATAACTACCACATAGTCGCCGTATGTGGGGTTTGGAAACGTGAAAGCATTGTAATTGTTTATTTTATTTCAGGATATCCTTATACAGCTATAGAAAGTTCGAAAGACGTGGTAAAACACAGAAACACGGATACAAACACAAACCGTCATAGAGTTGCTGAGTGGAATTTGATTTTACAAAAGTATGTCTAAAATAGTGTCTAATGTCTATAAAGTACCGGTGCGCGGACTTGTTTTGTTGGTTTGTTGATTAATAAATGAATTGTGTGATCAATAAATTAATTGTTGTGAAATCAATCATCCATAATATTTCCTATAGGAAAGCACGAATTTGATTTACCGCGAAACGAAAGTCAAGTTGTCAAATGTCAATCTGTCAATTTTTTGAGGTTAAACACAAGATAAAATAGGGGGGAGGGTGTTTAACTAAAACACTGTTTAAAAGAGTGTTTTAGCGCCAAAAACTGATTTGTGGTAAGGATTTTCTTAAAATCTTGTTAAACAGGGCCTAAAACGTTGTTTAAGTGATTTGTGGTAAGGCTGTTACAGTCTTACTACAAATCATCCGTTAAAACTGGTTTTAAGTCATGTTTAGTTAAAAACTGTTTTAAATTTAAAAAGGGTTTAAAACAGTGTTTAACATTTTGTACCACAAATAGGTTTTTGGGTAGTGTTTAGCTAAACACCAGATTTAGATACAAACATTCATTCATTCACTCTCAGTTCATTCATTACATTTCCTAGTACGCAGGTTGCATTCAACACTGCAGAGTAAATGAACAAAAGCTTCTTGAAATGATGGCTGAATAGTATCAAAACCCAAATCTTTAAAAAAAAGTTGTGATGACAGCAGAATGAGAAGAATCTGATTTGTTTTGACTTTTTTACATGAGTTTGTAAAGAAAGAGCGCGTTTTGAATTCATTTGCAAAAAGTCGTATTTTGTTGTGTATTGACTGATTTGTTTTCAACATGTATCAAAAATAGAAAGATCGCTAGGATAATTGGACACAAAACGAAAAGGTAAATCAAATGGATAATAATAACTACCACATAGTCGCCGTATGTGGGGTTTGGAAACGTGAAAGCATTGTAATTGTTTATTTTATTTCAGGATATCCTTATACAGCTATAGAAAGTTCGAAAGACGTGGTAAAACACAGAAACACGGATACAAACACAAACCGTCATAGAGTTGCTGAGTGGAATTTGATTTTACAAAAGTATGTCTAAAATAGTGTCTAATGTCTATAAAGTACCGGTGCGCGGACTTGTTTTGTTGGTTTGTTGATTAATAAATGAATTGTGTGATCAATAAATTAATTGTTGTGAAATCAATCATCCATAATATTTCCTATAGGAAAGCACGAATTTGATTTACCGCGAAACGAAAGTCAAGTTGTCAAATGTCAATCTGTCAATTTTTTGAGGTTAAACACAAGATAAAATAGGGGGGAGGGTGTTTAACTAAAACACTGTTTAAAAGAGTGTTTTAGCGCCAAAAACTGATTTGTGGTAAGGATTTTCTTAAAATCTTGTTAAACAGGGCCTAAAACGTTGTTTAAGTGATTTGTGGTAAGGCTGTTAGACGTGGACCGTTTTCCCTTACCTCGAGTGGAAGATCTTTTTGCCAGATTACATGGGGGGCAACGATTTACTAAAATTGATTTGTCACAAGCGTATGCTCAATTGGTTTTGGATGAAACATCAAAATATACGGTTATTACCACCCACAAAGGCTTATTCAAATTCAATAGACTAGTTTACGGAATATCTTCTAGCCCAGGAATTTTCCAAAGGATTTTAGAACAGATGTTTGCAGACTTACCACGAGTTGGAGTGTTCCTTGATGACGTGGTGATTTCGGGTACCAATGAGCAGGAACATATAAAAAATCTATATACAGTTTTTGAGAGATTAGAAAAATATGGATTAAAGATAAAGAAAGAGAAGTGTTCATTTTTGGCCGATTCTATTACTTATTTAGGATATGTAGTCAACCGAGATGGCTTGCAGACGTACCCGGATAAAATAAAAGATATTTTGCAGGTGACAACTTCAAAGACAGTTTCAGAACTACGGTCATTTATAGGAATGACCATGTACTATGCAAAGTTTGTCAAAAACGTAAGCACAATATTGTCACCCTTGTACGAGTTATTAAAAAAAGATGTTACCTATAAGTGGTCGGAAGAGTGTGAGTCGGCTTTTAATACAGTAAAACAATTACTTAGTTCCAGCAAAGTATTAGTACACTACGCGCCGGAGCGGCCGCTGATACTGACAACGGACGCCAGCAGCGTCGGACTGGGCGCCGTCATTGCACACGTGATGCCGGATGGCAGCGAGCGCCCGGTGGCTTATGCATCTAGAGTGCTGAACAAGGCAGAGAAGGTATATTCACAGATAGAAAAAGAGGCATTAGCTATTATTTATGGCGTGAAAAAGTTTCATCAATATCTATATGGCCGTAGATTTGTGCTTCGAACCGATCACAAACCTCTAGTTACAATATTTGGAGACAAAGCAGGTATACCAGTGATGGCAGCGTCACGTATGCAGCGATGGGCTATCATTCTGGCCGGATATCAATACGATATAGAGTACGTCTCAACCTCTAAGAACAGTGCGGACGCACTCTCACGTCTACCCCCGGAAATGGCAGACGAAACTCCACGAAAAGAATACACATATCTAAATTTCGTTCAAGATTTCATGCCTGACTAGCGAAGAGATAAGAAAAAATACGGAACGTGATGAGGTGCTTCGACAAGTCATACTAAATATAAAGCGCGGTTGGCCAAACAAAGGTTTAGATAACGAGTTGAAACCATACTTTAACAGAAGTCAAGAACTATACATAGAAGGCGGATGTGTAATGTGGGGATATCGCATTGTAATCCCCAAACGGTTGCAGTCAGAGATCCTAAAGGAATTACATGCCAGTCACCAAGGAATGGTTAAAATGAAAAGTGTCGCTAGAGGATTTGTTTGGTGGCCTGGAATAGATCAGGATAAATAAATAAATAAATAAATAAATAAAAATCTTTATTTTCTCATCACAAACATACATTTACAGTTGGACAACAAATGAGACACATAATATAAATGTTTGTGTGAGACTGGTGCCTATGCTAGGTATAAAATACCTGTGTTACAGGTCACCAGCCTCTCACCTCCTCGGACAGTTGTACAATTAATTAGGTAGACAAATGATGGAAAAAAATAAAAAATATATACTGTGTAACATTCTAACTTATCTAGTAAATGTGTGTGTGTGTGTGTTTGTGTGTGTATGTGTGTGTGTGTGCGTGTGTGTATGTGTGTGTGTGTGCGTGTGTGTGTGTGTTTGTGTGTGTTTTTGCGTGTGTGCGTGTTTGTGGGTATGGGTGCGAGCGTACGTGTGCGCGTGTTTGTGCATTTATCGTTATAATTATATATTTATAAGTAATTCAATGCATATCATGACTCATGAGTTATTTCATCACTACAATGAAATCTTCAGTGCTCACATAATCATGATTACACAGCCAGAGAGTTAATTTAGTTTTACACGAGTGCTTTGGTAGGTGGTATAAGCTCAGTATATTGTTCAGCTTATTGTACAGGTAGCTTCCTAAGAAGCAGAAGAATCTGTGGGCAAAAGCTGTGTTAAAAGACAGATTATAGCAAACCCTACCCCTCCTACGTCTGTTGATCGCTAATAGAGGGTCGTATGTGATCAGCGAGTGCTTGCGGAGCACTACCGAGACAATAAACAACTGACGTACTGTTAAAACCTTCCAGAAGTTGTATACCTCAGTAGTGGGATACAAGGGGGGGAGAAATGCAGCAATCTTCAGGATAGCTCGTTGGGCTCTTTCCAGTTTTAGTAGATGGGTTTTAGAAGCTCCACCCCAGGCTGAGATGCAATAGCACAAAATGGATTGGCACAGGGATTGATAGACCATTCTAAGAATTTTAAGGTCAGCTAGATGTCTCAGTGTCTTAAAGACATAAATTAATTTTCTGACTCTACTCGTCACCAGATCAAGATGCGCATAAAAGTTGAGATGAGAATCGACTATTACGCCCAAGTACTTAATGGTGTCAGAATGAATCAACTGAGGACAGGAGCAGTGCGTTTTGGAGTAACATATGTTCGAGTGTGATATCAGTTTATGATCACTTGGCTGCCCTCGTCTATCAATAGAAAAAGTCAAGTATTTAGTTTTTGATACATTTAACGCTAATGAATTTCTAGAAAGCCAGTCGGATACTTTATTCAGCCCTTCCTGAGCATATTGGTATGCTTCACACCAGTTACTAGCATGGAACAGCAAGGCAGTGTCATCGGCAAACGCTATCAGTTTCCCATTTCTTAGTTGAGTCTCACATAACTGGTTTATATAGACTAGAAATAGCGTGGGGCCTAGGACACTGCCCTGCGGCACACCATACGTAACAGGAAGTTCAGAACTTGTTATTTGTCCAATTTTTACGACTTGTGTACGGTTCTTTAAGTAACTAGAAAATAGTTGGTGAGCCACACCCCTAACACCTATTCTTTCCAACCTATCCAGAAGAATCGTAACAGAGACAGTGTCAAAGGCTTTGGCCAAATCAAGAAAAACACCTATACTTTTATCTTTAGCGTCCAATCTCCTAGCGACAAAATCAGTCAATTCATGAACTGCGTCATCGGTCGACCTACCTGATCTGAAGCCATATTGACATGTTGAGAGTAAATTGTTGCTGTTTAGGAAATCGACCAGACGCTTGTTCATTAGCTTTTCAAGTATTTTTGACATAATTGGGAGAAGGGATATGGGCCTATAATTTTCAACACTATCCCTGTCACCACTCTTGTGGACAGGCGTAATGACAGACTTTTTATAAATATCAGGGAATACTCCTGTCTCAATGGAGAGGTTGCAGATAAAAGTGATTGCTGGTATTAGTTTTTCCCGGTATTGCTTTAGAAATCGCCCTGATATTTGGTCGTATCCTACTGCACAGTCATCCCTTATATTTAATACAAGCCTCTCGATCTCAAACTCGTCTGTCAGTAGTAGGACCAGTGAATTTGCTGGAACTGAGGAGCTGTCAGTACGATCATCATCAGTGGTCATCTGGTTGAAGGAATGTAATAGGATATAGAAAAATTAAGTAGAGATTGTGTGATTTGTGCAATGGAAGCTATAGCACCACCAAGAGCACACTATCAACCATGGCCGTACTATAAAGAACCTTGGAGTAGACTACATATTGATTTTTTAGGGCCATATGAAGGTAAGACTTTTTTTGTTATCATAGATTCGACGACAAAGTGGATAGAGGCATTTTTAATGCATCGGACAACTGCAAAAGCCGTGATAAAAGTTCGAAGAGAAACATTTGCAAGATTTGGATTACCAAAAGAAATCGTATCAGACAACGGCCCGCCGTTTACCAGTCAAGAATTAGATGACTTCAATAGATTGAATGGTATAAAACACATTTTTACTGCACCATACCACCCAGCTTCAAACGGGGCTGCTGAAGGCGCCGTCAAACTATGCAAAAGAGCCATTAAGAAAGCTATTAGAGAAAATCAAGATTTAGATACAGCTTTACAAACATTTTTATTAAATTATCGAAACTGCGAGCATGCCACGACCAAAGAAAGTCCAGCAATGCTCTTACAAAAACGACCCCTTCGATCACGATTAGATCGATTAAGAAACACGAACACTGTGGAGGAGAGGATACACAGATCTCAAAGAAAACAGATTGAACAAGCAGAGGGAAATCATAGAGAACAGATTAAACAAGGAGATCCAGTATGGATACAAGAATTTAGCGGGAGGGAAAGATGGGTTCCTGGTATAGTCGAGAAAGAAAAAGGTACAAGAAACTATGAGGTAAGAAGGGAAAACGGTAACACGAGTAAAAGGCACCTTAATCAATTAAAGAAAAGATTTATTCATGTCCCATATTCTGTTCCATCACCCTTGGCCCCCGCCGTCGCACTACCAGGTGATACCTTCCCTCAGTCTGCGTCGCCCCGGGCTCCGCCGGCGCGCCAGTCGCCAGCAGACTGCCCAGGGCCCGCGCAGGCTCCGGCGGCCGTGTCCGGGGCACCGGCACTGCCACCAGCCAGCCCACTTTACTCAAAACGCGTTAGGAAACCACCGTTGAGGTTTGGTTTTGAGATTGATTAATAATGTTAATATATGTAATGTTAGTCTTAAGTACAGCATTTGTTAAAGTTAAGGTAAAGGTTAAACTGTACTATGTATTCTTATTGATACTTAATATTTATTTCTCACTTTATCTAAGTAAAGGTTTGATTACCTACTTGCCTAGTGTATTAGATTGTAAAACTGAAAGAAAACTTTAGATTATGTAAGTCTTTCTTACGGTTTTAGACATTTATTTCTCTAAAAGAAATTACATTCACTTACAAGAGAAATACAATATAAACTTAAGACTAAGAACGGATCAATGTTACTTAATTTAAAGTATGAACAACCAAGTTATCAATTTTTTTTTTCTCAGATTACCCACAAGAGCACCAACAAAATCGACTCCCATGTCAGCTAGTCGGGTCCAATTACGTATCGTTTACCAATTTGTATAAAATCATATAAACTCCGAGTAGTGGTCCAAAAAGTAACATTTTAATTTAGTTTTAAATGAATGGGATGATTTTGTGTTTTTTATATTCTCGGGCAATTTATTAAATAATTGAACCCCTTCGAACATTATGTTTTTTTTGCCATAATTTGTTCGGGGCGATATAAGTTGTATGTCGTTAGGTCTTCTCAAAGAACGTTTTTGGATCTGTGATTTGGTTTTGAAAGAAATTTTAGTGAGAATGGCTTTCGTGAAAATTTTACGTATCAATATGCAAGTGTTATATTTGAATATTTGCGAGAGCGACATTAGTCGTGCTTTCTTATAGACTTCTGATGCTGGGGTTAGGTAGTCAAAGTGAAACAATAGTTTAACAATTTTGTTTTGAGCTATTTGCAGCTTCTTAATGTTAGTTTTAGCAGCGCTACCGTATATCTCGATCATGTAGTCAAGGTGAGGTTTCACTAAAGCATTGTATATCATGTATCTTACTGTCTTTGGGAAGCATCGGATGTTACCCCGAAGAACAGACATGAGAGTAGACAATTTGGCACAAGTTTTCTCAATGTGCGGTTTCCATGATAAACGGCAATCGAGAGTTAGTCCTAGATATTTTTCAGTTTTCACTCGAGTCAGAGGTTTATTTTCTATCGTTAAAGGTTCATAATCCGGTATCACTTTATTTTTGGCACTAAAAATCATATAATTCGTTTTTAATATGTTTACTGTTAACAAATTAGACTTGAACCATTCTGACAAAGAATTTAGATCATCTTGTGCGTCTCTAGCTACACGAACAATATCCTTTCCAAAATAAAACAAGCACGTGTCATCAGCATACAATGAAATATCACCCTTTAAACCGAGTTCACTAATGCTGTTTATGTATATTAGGAATAGTAAGGGTCCTAATATAGATCCTTGTGGAACACCATAAGTAATCATTTTGGGAGGACTTTCAACACTGCCGATTCTCACAATCTGTTGTCTATTACTGAGATATGATTTGAGCATTTTAAGCGCGACATCTCGAAAACCCGCCAAATGTAGTTTGTGTAAAAGCAGTTCGTGGCTTATCGTATCGAAAGCTTTTTTGAGGTCAATAAAGACCCCTAAAGCAATTTGTTTCTGATCAATCTTGAGCTTTATATTAGTTGTTAAATCTATGCACGCTGAAAGAGTATTAGACTTTGGGCGAAACCCATACTGTTTATCAAAGAGAAAGTCTATGGAATTTAGATAGTGTTCTAATCGGTTATAGATTACTTTTTCAAATATTTTAGACATGATTGGCAATACAGATATCGGTCTGTAATTGCTAGCATCAGTTCTACTACCCGATTTATAAATTGGAATGACTTTCGCTCTTTTTAGTGAATCAGGAAAATAACCTATTTCTAAACATTTGTTTAAACATTTTGTTAGATCGCCCAAAATATATTTCTTTATGATCTTAATAGTTTTACATGATACACGATCCAGACCACTACTCGTGTTTGAATTTAAATTGTCTATAATTTTGCTAATCTCATCAATTGTTGCCGGAGTAAATTTAGATAATTCATTTTCGGAATTCTGAGAAATGGATTCTTTACTTTCTTCAAAGTTGTGATAGGAAGAAGGTATTTTGTTGGCCAAATTAGAACCAATGTTAGCAAAGAAAGAGTTTAGGTGTTTACATATCTCTACAATGTCAGTAATTGGGCCCGAATCCGTCATGAGTTTAGTAGGAGCAGTGCTTGTTCCAACTTTGCTGCTATTTAAGTTATTTATAAGTCTCCACATTTTGAGTGGCCTATTTACACAGTTATTAAATGATTTCAAGTAGTAGTTCGATTTAGTTGTTTGTATGGATTTTTGGACTGTCTTCTTTTGTCTTTCGTATTCTTCCTTCACCGTTTCGTCGTCAGGTGTTCTAATGTGTTTATATCCAAGCTCATTTCTTTTTCCGATGGCTTTTATTATATCCTTGCTTATCCAATCTTTATTTGTAGGGTTCATTATCTTAGTTTTTGTCGTCTCACTCTTTTTGATTGCGTCTAATAGCAATGTTTCAAGTTTCTCATATTCACTATTACATTCATCGACTGTCAGTATTTTTAATTCTTCCAGTAGTTTATCGTAGTTAATAGCTTGGTACTGAACTCTTTTGTTTTTCAGTGACTTGAATCTGTGAAGTTCTAGGTACATATGCTTGTGGTCGGACATAGCTGATTCTACGATGGCGAAGTGAAAGGTGTTGTTTTTTATATTGGAACAAGCATGATCAAGTATAGTTCTCGTCGTAGATGTCTCTCGTGTACAGTAGTCCTTACGTATTTTATTCAGTATGGTGAACCCGTTCTCTTTTAGCATTTGTTTATAAGTATTGACAGGTTGGCTTTTTTCAAGTAGATTGTAGTTAAAGTCACCACACACTATTGCTCTTTTTCGCTTAAGGAGTTGCTGCGAGTAGGTTTCCACAAAGTTGGGGTTGCTGGTTCTCCCCGGTTTATAAACTGCACCTATGTCTATCGAAAATCTGTCCAGGTGCACCCATAGAAAGTGATTGTCATCTTCGCAAAGTTCATCCACGTAATTATGTTTTAAATCATTGTGAACGAAGATTGAGGCACCTCCTCCTTTCACTCCACTTCGAAAGTTATAATAGTGGGTATAATTTGCTAAGTGTATACTTTGGGCTTCTGTTTCATTTTTAATCCAGGTTTCCGTTAGTATTATCACATGTACTTTATGGGGTATAGAATGTATAATGCAACTGAGCTCATCAAGTTTTCCCGGCTTAACTATACTTTTTACATTAGCATAGAGTAGCTTCAAGGATTTAGTATTTTGCTTTAATTTTATATGGTCGCTCACGATTTCGTAGGTTATGGTATCGCTCTGGGCCTGGTGGTGTTCAGGTATGTTAGTTAGTTTTTTGGTAATGTCTGTATTATTTTTGGGGTGCCCTTGATATACTTTATAGTCAAGTCCTTTTCGCCTGCTTCAGTGCGATGTTTCAATTCGTTTCTTATGTTTTGCATTACTTTTTTCTGACATGGTGTGTCGTCAGAAAATATTTTAACATTGGTACTATCTTTATGTAGGACAGCTTTATTTCGTAGTATTTGCTTTGGTATTTCAGACGTCGCAAAACATATTTTTACTGGCCGAGTTTTGGTTTTGTCATATTTGCCAAGTCTTATTACTTTAATAGGTTCAACACAATCAGGAATAATACGTTTGATTACGTTGTTGACTTTAGCTATATCATGATAAGTCTTTCTTAAATTACCAATTATGTATAAGTTCACAAGGGGGGTGTTATGTATGTATTTTTGAGGGTAATTTTAGGTCTTTATACCCACACAATTAATTATGGTCTGTCATTGTATTATGGCTTGTCACTTCGGGAATAAAGGCGATTGAGTGTGCATCTTGTTTTATTAGCCGCAATAATCTTCTACCAATCACGTATATAATAATTATTAAGATTTCAGAGCCTAAGACATTAAAGAAGATATCAGCACAATTTAGTACGAAACATCCTGTAACGAGCACTACGCGCGGGTCATTCACTCGGCTGTCTAGCACTACTGACATAGTTTTACGCACTAATAGAAAGGGGCGAGGCGGTGGGCGTCACAAAGTATTGCGCTAGCGCATGATTGGTTAGAGATCCACGTGGACTGTCTTAGATTGGCTACGGTGCGGAACGCGTGGAGGCGGCAAGGTCAAGGAATGCATTGTTGAAAACGTAAACATTATGAACAGGATGATACACCAAAATTATGTCGTGTGTAATAAAAAAAATAACATGTCCTAGAGGTTTATTAAGATGGTTACATTACGTGGGCTTCGGGTGTAAGACGGTTAAAAAAGCACGGTGTATAATACTACTAGTACAGATACCTCATCTCATACAAGAAAACGGTTCCGCCGTAGCGGGCCAATATTTGCGGGCACCCGAAATTTTCATTTGGAATACTACAACACGGATTAGATGGCGCTACGTAGACTGTTGCATTTCACGAAATAAAGCATGTCGATTGCTCGCAATTAGTTCATGAGTTCAGCACGTCAATAAATGGCGCTACGTAGACTGGATTCACGGATAAGCATGTCGATTGCTCGCAACTAGTCTACGTGTTTAGTATCTCAATAGATGGCGCTAAACTCATAGCTGTATTGTCTGTAGCACTAAAATAGGGTTATAATAATGTAACTAAAATACAAAGGTAAATTTCGCTACTACTGTTAATGACACGATGGCGTAGCGGATTAGTAAGGCGGCCTCGGATTTAAAACACGCGGGTTCGAATCCCAGTACTATATGTTCATCTTTTTTAATGTTGTTTTTGTTTTTATCAGTGTTTTGAACTTTTTCTCTTTTATTTTCAACAAAATCCAGAAATTATAAAATAATATGTGACAAGATGTCCTAAAACTACTATAATAATAAATAATTTAAAATGTTTTATGTTTTATGACAGTAATTTGTTGTGTAATTTGTAAATAAAAAAATTAAAACGTCGCGTTTCGTCATCCATCATATAAAAGTAGAGTAGGTTTCCTAAATAAATGCAATTTGTAAGTACTTCAGATATCAAGTTCCTCCTTATCTTTTGTTCACTAGCACAAGGACCGTCCAATACGGCTCTCTCAGTAGTTCTGTTTCAGTCCCCATTATGAGAGTAAAGAAATTGGTTAGTTTAGTAGGTACTGCAAGAGCGAGACAGAGCGAGGCTGTTGCACGGCTCGGCCGGCTCGCGTGACCTCTCGAAGAGAGCCCACGCTAGTCTCACGCCTCGCCGAATTATTATTTCGACAGTGCAAGCAGAAATGTTATTAAACGTCTATGTAATTTATGTATTGTTTTATGTATTGATATTTGAGTTGATTTTCACATTCATGCAATTTTGACTCATGTTTCATGTTCATGTTTGTTATTAAGCCGGCGTTACCTATGAAGGAAATCAGTTTTCTTTGGAATAATTTCTAATAAAAAAATGATTTTATTCTTCATTCTAGTAGACAGCTCAAATCTTATTATTCCGCCCGGCAGCTACAGATTAGCAAGAGCCGGCGGCTAAACCGATGTGTGGCCGTTGTGGATATGGCGCACCAAATAATTATTGTACTTATCATTCCATTGTTTTTATTAAGTTAATGGTGTTGTCAATTATATATAATATAAACGCTCGCAGCTTTGCAAAATGCCAAAGGAAAATGACAACTCGTTCAATTTTCGACGTTAGTTATAGTTTTAGGGTAACCATGATTTAACAACGTTTAAGTCAAAACCAGACTCAGATCAGAAATAAAGTCTGATTTGCGCATAGGACGAATTAGAACCAATGAAGATATTAAATAAGATTAAATTATCCGTTTTGGTTTTCGTAAAGGTCACATTTAAATATTCTCGTGACAAAATAAAATATAAAACGAATAAAAAATACTTCTTCCAAAAATAATAGTAACTACTCTTTGTAAGTTAGCAGAACATTGTTTAGCCGATTTCACTTCCCAATTGCAGTAACACTTTTTAGAGGTATGTTACCGACTTATCATTTGCGAACTTAGTGTCATTTCCTAACCTCACACATAGTCACAAATTTAACGTTTTTTGGTTCTAATGAACGACTAAGATATTTCTAAAAATTATCATAATTTCTTTCCTAAAGAAACAACATATTTTTGAACGAAAGTATAACAATATTTCTACCGTCATTTATTTATTTATACTTTATTGCACAACCACAGTTTGTACAAAAGGTTGACTTAACGCCATATGGCATTCTCTACCAGTCATACTTTTGGGCTAAGCAGAAATGATTGTGGACGGTACGACAAAGAAATTAAATTAATTAATATCATTTCAATTGTGTTCTAAAACATGGCAATAAGACAGGTATTTGGTTGCAGTAATTCGATAACACAACCGATAGATAGAGCTAATAAAAATAACCGTTGGGATTTTTTTCAGGTTTTTGGTTGCAGTAATTCGATATTATAACAGATCGACGATAACTAATAAAAATAACACTTTCCATAACATTTAAAATTGAGTTTTAAGTCAGTGTAAGACAGGTTTTTGGTTGCAGTAATTCGTTAACATATCAGATCGACGATAAGTAATAAAAATAACACATTTCTGTTTGCAGTACCAGTAAAATAGCATAACAGTCCAGCAAGACTAATATTATTATAACGTCAAAATTAACATGTTATTTATTAGTAACAAAAGTGTTATATTATGTTGGCGAATTCAAGCAGTTATTCCCAATCCTACTCATTAAGTCATTTATTGTTTCCCAAATATTTTGTTGATTTTTGTAACTTAATAATATAACAACGAACAAATTGGATAAAAAATATGATATGTTAATGATTTCGATGCTTAGATAAATAAAACTTCATAACTCAAAAAAAAACCAATGCAACATTTTCAAACAATAGTTTAACGTTTGAGATATAGACGCTTACAAAGTGGTGAAATGGGCGTCCCCCCCCCCTTCTAACCTTTGAACTAAGAAAGTAAAAATTTTGAAAAATATACATATGATTTAATCGGTGTGAATGAGATCAAACCAGTAGTTTTTGAGATATTGCACAGTTTTATCAATCGCAATTATATAACTTTGTCTTCCATATAAACACTAAGAAATACTTAGTGTCACAAATGTAATGTTTTCGTTAGGTGAAAGTAAGTAGATCCCGAATTTAGTTAAGGGTGTCATGGTGTACGGCATCTATCTAAAAATCATCGATTAGATAAAACATTTTATAATGGCAGATTTAAAGTGTGTATAGTTAAATAGGTACTACGATGGAGTAAAGAAATATTACTATTTATTTCATGCATAGTGAATATTCTATTTTTACAAGTATATTGAAAAGAGGTGATGGGCTTGTGTTGATCATGGTGGAAGAGTAATTAATAGAACTGTATACACGACATACGTTTCTTAAAAACTATTAACTTTAATTAGTGGCGGGCAGGTAATGAATGTATTATAGAAGACTGACTAAAAAAAGTTGACAGCTTCTACATTTCACCGCTAAAGGCGTGGATAATCTTCGCATCGCCAATGATCTATCTACGCATTATCTGCTAAACGAGAAAAACTATTATTGGGTACCTTTTATCAAAAACCTTAGTCTTATTAGTCTAAAATAAAATACAGCAAAGCTAGGTCACCCAGGTACCTACTAAGCAGATAAACATGTTTATATTTTTTTAAACTAGCTGAACGAAAAATAATCATTTTGGCATTATATTACTGCCGATAACCGCAACTATTTCATTTCCAATACCTATGGGTTGGCTGGAAGAGATCAATTTTAGGGATAAGCCCACCTTTGTTCACATTGTGACTACTTGTATTTTCTGTACATTTTTTAATTGCAATAAAGAAAGAATATAATATAATAATCACCACTCAACATCATCATCGTCATTATCAGCCAAAAGACGTCAAATGCTGAACATAGGCCTCCCCACATTATGATAATCAGCGTTACAATAAGACACGTGTGCCAAATACCAGAACTTATTTCTTCAACATGCCGCGGCATAATAATATAAGCGGCGATAGAAATGTAAATCAAAAGTGGCGGAATTTTATGAAATGCCGCAACATTTCATGTAGGTACAATTGAAACGCAGTATGCATAATGCCGATTTTTTTAATTCAGTTCTTTTTCGTGCCACGGCTGAGCAAAACAAAATGGCGTCAAGTAGCGAATTCGTGTCTGGAAAAAGTGATTAAAGGCAGTGCAAATACAACATGTGTGACCGCGTGATAATAGTCACTTGAAAGACGTTTGCTACAGTGAATTACAAAAAATTGAGATTCTCAAACGAGTGAGTAAACGAGTTAGTGATTTAAATGTTTTATTTTGAATATATTATGATACGAAAATAGAAAGAAGAGGTGCTCGATCGTAGCGCAGTGGTGGCAGTATTAATACCGATGTGAAGCAACTTACGGCGCGGTCAGTGTTTGGATGAAACGTCAGTTTTTCTTTGCTTGTCGAATATTGTAAACAATCTTGAAATTTCTTTTTAACGAAATCATTCTTTTTAACACAACAATCACAACCTGCATTAGGAAATTTATCGTTAAACACTTGAGATATTTTTAAATCAAATAGTTAATGAATGTTACTTTTTTTTACTGATTTCGTTAACTGATATTCTTTAAAAGAAAAAAAAAATGTTTACAACATTTGACAAGCAATAAAAAACGGATTATACATATTTTTATGAAATCGTTAGCACTAAGGGACATCTTAGTGTAGAAGCACATGTTTAACAAGTTAGTCTTTGTTGCTAGCATTGTCATCATGCTTAATTTCTGAAATAAAATCCAATTTGTCCTACCAAACTGTTAGTCATGGTCACCCTAAATCTTCATCATTGACAACAAAACCAACGTCGTGATGATGACGATTAAACAGTTATCATTTTCAATCAATATTATCAATTATCATTGTAGTGTATGTGTAAAAGAGAAGGAAGTATTCTGTCGTCTCCTGCGCACACTGGTTCCCCGACGAGGCCGGGGCGGGGTGGCGGTGGGGATACTTTACTCGCCACCACGGTGAAGGACGGACGTGTTAGTCAGTGTGACGTAAGGAGCCGATACCCGGGATGCCGGGATACTACATTTTGGCAACGAGGATGTAAGTACTGTGAATCATTTATAAAAAAAGGGAGAAAACAATATGTATTTGATATAAGTCTCATAATGCATTTAGTACAATAATTGAAGTTACATCGGGCTAAATAAATTCGCGAACAGTTTATTAGTATCCTATATTACAATTGTAGTGTTTGTGGTATCTATACATAAGTAGATACACACCGTCTCAGGGCAAGCCACATAGGTTGCTACGTCAGTGACATAGTCTATACACGTCTAGATGTCTATGGTCACAACACGGGAGCCGCGGACGAGAGTGGACGTAGGCTATCGCTATGTGTGCTTGTGAGGCGAGCCGGTGTTGGGAGTCACGTCCAGGGTGAGGATATGGGAAACGCTATATTGGCGACGAGGTGAAAGGTACAATTTTACATATTTTCTATATTTAAAGTGAAAAAAAAGGAGATAAAAGGAATTCGTAAGTCGGATTGAAACTGTATCTTGCTCATATAAAAGTGTTACTATTTCTTTCTGAAGTCTATTCGAAATGTTGTGTTAATTTCTATTGGTAAATTAATGATATACCTACGTAAACTGTTCGATAATCGTTAAAATATAAAACCACTAAGATCAGCTATCCAACTAAACACAAGGTTAGGTACCTATGTAAAATAGTATGATCATACTTTGCGATGTGAATTTCAATTATGACGTGATTTGCAGAATAACGCGGACTGCAGCTTTTATAGTAAATAATGTAAACATTCAAAGATTTTGTTGATTTCGACAAAGCAAATTATTGTTTTTTTTATAATTTCGACAGTCATCATATGGTGTGCACAGATTAAGTCATAGATATGAAAGATACTACACAGATTGGAAAGCTCTTAGAGCGTTTGGGACCCTTAAGGGGTTTGGGGAAGCAACCTGTGATGTCGCTAACGTCGTTTTATTTTTCTTTTATGCGGATGATGAACAGGCAAAGGTATGGTATCATCACACATTAATTAAATATTTTATTTCTCATTAACAACCGGCTTAGATTTTAAATGACACCCTAATTATCACACCTATTACTAGTAGTTAAGGTTGGATAAATTAACTTTAAAGATTTTGTGCAAATCTAAATATTATTTAATATTTTTTTAGTAACGCAACAGAATAACGTTAACTTATTATTTAGTCAAAGAACGGAACCTTAACCTTAAAAGTTGCAGATTCGATGAACACTGACAGATCTTAGGGTTACAGCTAAAGGTGGGAGTGAGAAAGAAGATTTCATAATGAACACACCCGTCCCTGGTGAGTCACCTACACCTGGATTAAGTCAAATGTACTTAGTAGTGGGAGTGAGCGATTATTATACTAACATAGCTTTTAAGTATTTTTGTTACTAACCTGTATGGACACTATTGGTCTGAAATAAAAGAGTTTTATTTTTATTTTATTATTTTTTATTTATTATTATAACGGAATAATTAATATAATATTTATTTTTAATCAAATATGATGTTGAAATCATTTAGTCCATGACACACTTGGTGGTGTTATTAAAATCTATTTTTTTTTGTTGCAAAAAAAAAAAAGGCACAAGTACGGCCATTGCATTATTTATATAAAGAATTATCATTATATCTAAAGAAACAACATATTTCTGGGCGGAGGTATTGTGATGTTTCTACCGACATTTAAAATTGTGTTCTAAGACATGGCAATAAGACATGTTTTTGGTTGCAGTTATTCGATATTATAACAGATCGATGATAACTAATAAAAATAACACTTTCCATGACATTTCAAATTGAGTTTTAAGTCATAGCAGTAAGACAAGTTTTGATTGCAGTAATTCGTTAACATATCAGATCGACGATAACTATAAAATAACCCCTTACACGACATTTGAAATTGAGTTTAAAGTTATAGCAATAAGGCTTTCTGTTTGCAGTACTAGTAAAATAGCATATCAGTCCTGCAAGACTAATCTACACTAATATTATAAAGAGGAAAACTTTGTTTGTTTGTTTGTTTGATTGTAATGAATAGGCTCATAAACTACTGGACCGATTTTGAAAATTCTTTCACCATTCGAAAGCTACATTATCCACGAGTAATATAGGATATATTTAATCTACACTAATATTATAAAGAGGAAAACTTTGTTTGTTTGTTTGTTTGATTGTAATGAATAGGCTCATAAACTACTGGACCGATTTTGAAAATTCTTTCACCATTCGAAAGCTACATTATCCACGAGTAATATAGGATATATTTAATTTTGAACAAAAATAGGGTTCCGTAAGATATTAGGGTTTTTCGGACACAAGGTGTAAAAAATCAACCAAAACAGTTACTTATTTTGCGTACCCTGCCTAAACTATTAAAGATAGAACCATAAAATGTTCTAAGTAATTGTAGATCTTATAAATATCTACAAAAAAGTCCGCGACATACTATACCTATCTATGTCGGGTGAGGCACAAGAACCATTTTTTTTATTGAAAAATCTTGATTATTTTTTGGACTACATTTAAACGCGTTTATTTTACTCATGCTATTAATCCTTATCAAAATTAATTATTTCATCACTAAGTACAGTTAATGTAAATAATATTTGGTCTTTGAATGATTAAAATTGGACGTTTGGTTCTGAAGTTATAGCGATATTAAATTGGACGTTTGGTTCTGAAGTTATAGCGATCTACACTAATATTATAAAGAGGAAAACTTTGTTTGTTTGTTTGTTTGTTTGTTTGATTGTTATGAATATCTACACTATCTACACTAATATTATAAAGAGGAAAACTTTGTTTGTTTGTTTGTTTGTTTGATTGTAATGAATAGGCTCATAAACTACTGGACCGATTTTGAAAATTCTTTCACCATTCGAAAGCTACATTATCCACAAGTAATATAGGATATATTTAATTTTTAACAAAAATAGGGTTCCGTAAGATATTAGGGTTTTTCGGACACAAGGTGTAAAAAATCAACCAAAACAGTTACTTATTTTGCGTACCCTGCCTAAACTATTAAAGATAGAACCATAAAATGTTGTAAGTAATTGTAGATCTTATAAATATCTACAAAAAAGTCCGCAACATACTATACCTATCTATGTCGGGTGAGGCACAAGAACCATTTTTTTTATTGAAAAATCTTGATTATTTTTTGGACTACATTTAAACGCGTTTATTTTACTCATGCTATTAATCCTTATCAAAATTAATTATTTCATCACTAAGTACAGTTAATGTAAATAATATTTGGTCTGTAAATGATTAAAATTGGACGTTTGGTTCTGAAGTTATAGCGATATTTAATTGGACGTTTGGTTTTGAAGTTATAGCGAAATTAAAATACATATTACGATTTCTGCTGCACGGCCGGCCCGTTGCGAAGTAGGCTTTACCAAGGCCCGGTGAGCGTGTGGGAGGGGGAGTTTAGATCTATGAGTAAGGTACCCGCGCGGCGCGATTTTCAGTAAAAATTTCTTTCGCACTCACGATAAACAAATCCCTGGGCCAAACATTCAAATTAGTAGGAATTTATTTACGAAAAAGAATGTTTTACGCATGGGGTCGGGGCTCCCGAGCATCAGTATATTTTGTTACCAGAAAATAATGTAACGTCAAATGTTGTGTATAGAGAAGCTCTACAATAATAGCTTAAGTTTTCTATCCTAAAACAACGGGTTGCACTCCGGGACTTAACAACTAACACCCACAGAAAGAAAATCTGTTCAGCCTGCGGATAGTAACTGCTTCGTCGAAGTTAGTGTCGGTGTCTGTGAATTGACATGGGAATCATTTGTTTGCTGACCGTGTCTTTCCTGGGTAGCCTTTTTGCAGCGGTAACCGACATTCACGCGGGCGGAGCCGCGGGCGACCGCTAGTATTATTATAATGTCAAAATTAACATGTTATTTATTAGTAACAAAAGTGTTATATTATGTTGCCGAATTCTATCAGTTATACCCACTCTACTTAGTAGTAGAAATAGTAGAAAAAAGAGGCAATGGGATGAAGCCATTGTGAACATCTTTCAGATTAGTAACGGTTTGCTCTTTTTTATCGCAATGATATTCTATTTTGGAGCCCTAACATATTTAATCCATTGGGCACCAAGTTCCGAAACAATATATTGCATGTATGAAATTAGAGTTCACTTTGCATTTTTTGTTTAAGACTCAGTTGTATGTTTCTCGCCTGCATCACACCACGAAGGCTGAGGAGGTCATGGAATACGTGCAGAAGAAGACCAACTATACTCTTCGGGTCGTCAAGTTGGAGTCTAGTCGCAATGTAAATTTTAATTCCTTTGTGATTAGAATTCCGACTGCAACGTTGACGACCTTCATGAAAGAAGATTTTTGGCCGAAGGGTGTCGTGTTCCGGCGTTTTCGCGGAAGTCTACGCGACACCAAGAACAACACATAGAGCGTGTAAATTTAATTTGTTTATTTTGATCATATTGTATGTATGTTAGTCTGTAAGGTATTTATTTTATGGGCCTGTATTTCATTATCTGTTGCCTGAAATAAACGATTATTATTATTATTATTATTATTATTAAGGTTTATTTGTTAACAGATTGATTTAAGAAAAGATGTGATATGTTATCTTATTATTATACATAAACAAAGTGTAACACTTTGTAGTTGCACCGCTTGGGACTCGGGAACGGGTGGACCGGTTTTCGTGACATTTGTTCTGTTGGATTTGTCTTCGCTCCGAATAGCAGATTGGCTTATATAATATCGGTATTTATGAGACGGGGCGGGCCCGCTAGTATAATTAAAATGTAAAATTTATTTTAATAGTGTACTTGTGATTTCAGATTCTCGATCATGAAGACTCCATGAAATTGGAAGCACCTTGACATCCATTAAATTGGAAGTACCCTGACATCCATTAAATTGGAAGTACTCTGGCATCCATTCAATTGGAAGCATCTTGACATCCATTAAATTGGAAGTACCCTGGCATCCATTAAATTGGAAGCACGTTGACATCCATTAAATTGGAAGTACCCTGACATCCATTAAATTGGAAGTACTCTGGCATCCATTCAATTGGAAGCATCTTGACATCCATTAAATTGGAAGTACCCTGGCATCCATTAAATTGGAAGCACGTTGACATCCATTAAATTGGAAGTACCCGGGCATCCATTAAATTGGAAGCATCCTGACATCCATTAAATTGGAAGTACCTTGATATCCATTAAATTGGAAGTACCTTGATATCCATTAAATTGGAAGTACCTAGACATCCATTAAATTAGAAGTATAGTAAGATCCATTAAATGTAAAGTAGCATCCATTAAATTGAATGTTAACATCCATTGAATTCAAAGTAGTCATTCATTAAATTGTGCGTAGATTTCCAATAAATTGGTAGAAATCATTCATTCACAAATAGTAGACAACAATTTCCCGGTTGTTTTTCCGCTCTTTTTGGGGCTAAGGATCATATCCGTACAGCCACAATAAGAGTAACGTAGGTAAATGGAAAAAGTGTACCCTAAATAAAAAAAAATAAGTTTGCATTCATTTGTAGTCACACATGGTATTGTTAAAATATTTAATTTGCTGAGAACAGCTCATGCACAGATTATGTAGACAACATTTTCTCGCTTGTTTTTCATGCTCTCTTGTGGGGCTAAGGATCATCTCCGTACAGCCACAAAAAAGAGTACCTTAAATGGGAGTACACTTTTCCCTATCCTAAAAAAAAAAAACTTGGTATAAAAAAAAAAAAATGCCGTTAAATTATTAGTTCGAACATAAAATAAATGTCGAATATTATTTCCGGATTAACCATAACTTAACATTTAAAATGACTGAATTATCTTACTACTTATCAAAGATGAGTAAATTATTGTTGACTTTACGGCTATAACATCCATCTATTAAATTAGGAAATTGGAAGTACCAGAAAGCAAGGGTGACTTTCTGAATTAGGCTACTAACAACAGCACCTATTATCAAGAAAGAAAAAAAACAACCTAAGTTATGCAATTTGTAAGTTATTCTAATACAGTTCCATACAATCATAAAATAAAAAGAATTTGTTTAATTTGAATTTGAGATACTTTAAATATGAGCGTAAAGCAGTGACTTTGAGGTTCCATAAAATCAGTGTAGGTATTGTAAATATATCGATGCTATGCCATGTTCATTGTAAGGAGTAGTAGTAGTACGGCTATAAGCTAGGACTGTTAGCAGTTCTAGCAGCATCATCTAGAAAACGATAGTGTTGTAAACTTGTTAAAAAGGAAGAGAAGATGGGCTAGTGTAGTATTATAAGCTTTAGCCAAAATAATGAGGTCCAGGAACAATAATTCAGTAGAACAAAGTCAGTAGAAGAATTAATAGCTACGAGAATATAACGTATTTGGGAATCACGATAAAACATGTGATATATTAAGTATGTGTTATTCCTGAGACATTGACTTCGAAAATAATAAAGTTAAAATAAAAATAAATGATACGCCTACAAAGTCAAATAACAAATAATTGTGAAACTCGCTCGATTTGATAGATGGCACAATCCACGAAGTAATGTAAGCGTAAAATAATAAAACGAATCAAAATAAACACTTGTAAAAATAATATATACTTGTAAAAATACCCAACTAATATCATCGGTGGAATGATGTGAAATGATGAAAAGATTCCGGATCGTGTAGCAACGATTGAACGAGCCAGATCGTTATAGATCATAGGCCATGGCATCGGCATCGGTAGTGTTGAAATATGGGACTTGCTACAATCAAGTCAAAAAAGTACATTTATAGCGTTTGGAATTTGATGTCCAGTATATATTAGTTTGCAAACTCATTAAATAAAAAGCAAAAAATCATTTTAATATGAAAGGGATGTAGTGTTTGTGGTATCTATACATAAGTAGATACACACCGTCTCGGGGCAAGCCACATAGGTTGCTACGTCAGTGACATAGTCTATACACGTCTAGATGTCTATGGTCACAACACGGGAGCCGCGGACGAGAGTGGACGTAGGCTATCGCTATGTGTGCTTGTGAGGCGAGCCGGTGTTGGGAGTCACGTCCAGGGTGAGGATATGGGAAACGCTATAACAATGTTGAAGGAAAATATAAGAAATATTTTGTAAATAGCTTTGTTTGTGTTGTTTACACGATTTTAAGTAATCGTATCGCGGGCACAGCGGGTGGGAAGTTACCAACTAATGTTTTCTTGAGAGTTAACGTTAGGGGAATTCATTTGTGATAACAAAAGCTTACGTATAGATATTATGTGTATACCTATGACGTACATGTGTACCTCCTATGTGAAACGTAGGTGTATGAAAAGGCTATGCAGCAAAACATAATGGTTATTAAAGCGGGGTATGTGATGTATTGTATTTATTACCTATAAAGATATTTGCTATTTATGCATTTCAATGGTTGTTTAAACATAAAATTTTTAAACGTAACATTATGATGACGAACGAGAAAATGTGGTATTTAGGAAATAATTAAGTTTAAGCATTAATAATTGATAATATTGGTACGGTCATGTAATGAGGAGGGAAGAAAGTCATGTAACTAAAAGAGTGATGAGTATCAATGTGGATGGCTGGAAGGGAAGAGGCCGACCAAAGAAGAGATGGATGGTGTTAAAAATGATATGAGTGTGAAAGGAGTGGATAATTCAGTGACGAGTGATAGAATAGTGTGGAAGCGCAAAACATACTGCGCCGACCCCAGATAACTGGGAACAGGGCAAGTGAATGATGATTAATAATTGATAATATCTATTCGTATTTTATTGCGATTAATTGATGTGACCTTCGTCAGTTTTTAATCAATTAATTTATTAAGTACACATAACAGAATCACAGACAGTCACATAATATAGGGTCTACGTATGCTGGCACTGTTAATCCAAAACATGTTTACATAACATGATGAAGCATATCTAATTTAGGATAGGATAAAACATAATCGAGGGTTGGCAAATTATTATAATTATATTAGCGAAATTGGAAAATGAAGTGGAAAGAGTGTATACAACTTAATATTATAGATCTTTACATACAGATACAGATAATTATAGATGATAGAAATAATAAATAGATGCAGTAATTAATTCTTAACATACTTTTCATTTATTTAAGGGTAACTGTAAATTTTATGGAGGCCAGTCTTTCTTTGAGCAAAGATGAGCTGAATATAACATTTGATTTTATTCCATTTAAAAATACATTAAATAACGTTCTAATAACATATACTGTAAGGAAGGATTTCAAGTAAAAGTCGAATTTATAATACCAACCCACTTCTCTTATTGATAGGATGTGAATTTGAAATGGATTCTTACATTTTATTACTATTCTTCAATACAGAAAAAGTTTATTCTTGTTAAGGAATAACTTTATTAGGTTAACAAAAGGAAGTTTAGATCTTTACAGAGGGTATTTGGTATTTGCAACAAAATTAAACATAATATGAAAATGTACATGCGTGCATATTGGGGCGTTACGCGACTGGACACACACAAAAAAAAAGTTATTAGATAGAATTGTAAAGTCTTTTGATAAATGGTGTTTAATTTAACGAAATGACTTTGAAGATGATGATGATGATGATGTTGACGTTGATGTTGATGATGATGATGTTGACGTTGATGATGATGATGTTGAAGTTGACGTTGACGATGATGATGTTGACGTTGATGATGATGTTGACGTTGATGATGATGATGATGATGATGATCGTCATCATGACGATGATGATGACGATGATGATGATGATGATAATCGTCATCATGACGATGATGACGATGATGATGATGATGATGACAATGATGATGAAGATGTTGACGTTGACGTTGATGATGATGATCGTGTTCATGACGATGATGATGACGATGATGATGATGATGACGATGATGATGAAGATGACGGTGAAGATCATGATGATGATGAGACGAGCGAACAACTTTTGTTAATATCTTCTGTTAGACAAATTTGAATGCAATGGTGAAGTTGGTTCGGTATTACTTACGTGGGAAAAAAGAAGTGAAATTTTACCTAAAAGCAGAGGCGAACCTAAAACAAAGCAGTCAAAAACGGGCAAGTTTATGGCATTGTGGTGGACTTGAACTTTAAGATGGTCAAATAGATGTATTCAAAATAGCCATACAAATTGGATGAATACTTGCCCCCAGCAAAGCAAGACATTTAAAAGACACGTATTAAGAGGTATAAAACGAGGCAAAAATAAGAAATTTGAAAAATTGGAAGACTTCGGCAGCAAGCTTCTTAATGCAAATTCATGGACTCAAAATATCTACTCACGGAGAAATACAATTCTGAAGAGCTACGACGTAAAATTTTGAGGTCAGGAGACGACATGACTTTTAATAAAATCATTATAGATGCTAACACTTTGGAAATTGTGAACAGACAATTAAAAAAAAATGCAATTAAGGAAATATACAAGTTATTACTTGGTAAAGCTAGAACTTGGTAAAGGAAAAGAGAAAACTAATAGAAACAATTGAGAGTAGAAGAGGAAAAATGCTGGGACACTTGATACGACACGACAGTTTCATCAGAACGATAATAGAGGGAAGAATAGAAGGAAAAAGGAAGTGAGGAAGACCAAGAATAAGCTATATGCATCAAATAAAGCAAAAGTTGAATGTTGCGTCGTATCAAGAGGTTAAGAGAATGGCGGAAGAGCGTAAAGAATGGAAAAAACTCCACCGACAAGAGTTTGGCTCTTAAATTAGATGATGATGACAAGTTATTTAGAAAAAACCCTGTTAAAGGAAAGGTGTCTAAAATGTGAGAAAATATTTCACTTTAAAGCAGAGATTTGAAGAGGAAGACAAATACCAATTAGTTTATAAATCAGAATTACCAATAAAAAGGTGTGTAAATGGTTAAATACAATCGAATAAGGAACAGAGAAACATTGAAGAACAAACAAGTACTTACAGATCAGAGGAAGAAAATTTACAATGTGTTTAATGTTGGGGACGATGATATGGTGAAATGTACAGTAGGAGGTATAAAAGAAAAAAAGATGATCGATTCCGGGTGTGAACTTGATTACAGACAACATGGTGAAAATACAAAGCTAATAGAACACAGGTTTTTAACAAACAAAGAAATCAGATATGACCTTTCTGACATATGAGAGCACTATCTATTTACGGGTTTCGATTTCTCGTCGGTCATAGAGTCACGGTTACTATTTGCAAGTGCAAATTTATACTATCCATTTGATAAAACAAGGATTCTTCGGTGCTAAAATTCAGTTTTCTTATATTTTAAGGATAAAATTTGGATTTGGATTTGGAGGTTCTCAAAATAGGTTTAACAAACTAGGAAACTTTTTCGATGTTTAAGGGCATATAAAACTATTACTTGGATGGACTATGGAATAAAGATAGAAGCGATAGAAGGTAGAGGAGAGAAATGTTAGGGCACCCGATTCGACACAATCATTTGATTAAAATCTTAATAGAGGGAAGAATAGAAAATTTGAAGGAAGCGAGGAAGAACAAGAATAAGCTATATGGAGCAAATAAAGCTACGTTTAACGTCTTATCGTATCAGGAAGTCAAGAAAATGGTAGGAAATCGGAAAATAGGGATAAAGACCAAGCTCTTGAATTCGATGATGATGATAATACAAACATATTGATAAAGTCAAGCCTGTATCAAGGAAAAAGTCAACGCAAATAAATATGAGAACTTTTAGAGTGAAAGGACATAATTATTTGAAAAGTAGAGGGCCCTAGAATATATCATTCCAATTGATGAGAATGATGTTTGCATTTGCGTGCTACAAAACGTGAAAATTACAACTTGCCTACAATGGACCAACTATATTTATTCATACCTCGTTTGAGCTATTAATTTATAATCTACATTAAAACCTCCGGTTCCTTAGAAGTGGTATAAAAAAAAAGGATGTTAACTGTAACCTTTCAGTAAAATGTAATATGTGTATGTTTATTTACACAAAAAAGTAAAATAAGGTTATGCTTGCTATTTCACGGTTTGGACTTTAGAAGGTCGTTAGTTCTCTTATGAGGTAATGTTCAAAAAGAAAAAACCGGTTAAGTGCGTGTCGGACCCGCGCACTGAGGGTTCCGTGCCACCCTTAACTGAATTCAGGGTCCACTTACTGTCACTTAACGAAAACATCACAATATATTGCGACAACAAAAATAACTTTGTTTTTCATAGTGTTTGTATGAAAAACAAAGTTATATTTGCGGTTGATAAAAATGTGCAATATCTCAGAAACTACTGGTTCGATCTCCTTCAAACCAATTTTCGTTGCAAGTTTTTGTTGAGATCTACATCATATATTTTTTTCAAAATTTTCACTTTCTTAGTTCAAAAGTTAGAGGGGGGGGGACGCCCATTTTACCACTTTGGAAGCGTCTATATCTCAAACCTTACACTTTTAGAAAAAATGGTTTTAGAAACCTCAGCATCATTTTAAAAGACCTATCCATAGACACCCCACACGCATAGGTTTGAGTAAAAAAAAATTTTTAGGTTTTAGTTTCATGTATGGGAGCCTCCCCTTAAATATTATTTTTTCTTACTTTTTGTATCTGAATCGGAAAGCGGTGAACAAAATACACCTACCTACCAAGTTTCAGCTATTTGATGCTTATAGTTTCAGAATAAAGTGGCTGTGACATACGGACGGACAGACAGACAGACAGACAGACAGACAGACAGACAGACAGACAGACTTGACGAAACTATAAGGGTTCCGTTTTTTGCCATTCGGCTACGGAACCCTAAAAATAACAAGAAACATAAGTAGTAGACTAACCGATTTATAAATTGTTGGTTTCAAAAACACTAATGACGAATGGTATTGAAAAGAAGTTAATTATTGACAAATCATAATGTATGAATTTGCTTTGACCACCAAAAACATGGTTAATTATTGAAAAGAGGCATTGACAATTAAAGTGACTTATGTTTCTTGCATAGTTTCTTTCCAGCACTGGCCCACAGTTGCCCGAGGCGAGGTAGGGTCTGTAGTGAGTGTATATGAAGAGATAAATATTTTTATTGATGTAATTATATTACTGAATATTTAGGACGTTGAAGTATTTAGTAAAATAGACATATGGGATGCTTTTCATCAGCTCGAACTTAACCCAGACCCGGACTAAAGGCACATGATAACATTCATTTTCGAAAAAGGTTTACAATATAAAAAAAAAGCTAAGTATATCTTAGCAAGTACCCCTAACGATAATATCGGAATTGATTATCTTCATGAGATTAATACGTTATGCAGGAAAGTGGATACCAAATGAGGCCACAAAGACCGACCTTTGAAGAAACGGCTCTCGTTGATGTATTGCATTCAGAATATTATGCTATGATGTGAAGTCGTATACCAGAAACGTAAGAATAATATTGATTTGGCATGTATAATAAGGATTACAAGTATGTGCAGGGTATTTGTCATTAACTCACAAAGTTACATTAAGAACGGGGACATTGGAGTATGGAATGATGAAACTACACATAGTCAGAATTTAAGTAGAATCGTTTTGCACCTGAATAGTGGTAAAGGAAACTGGCAAAAAAAAATAATAATAGAAGGGAGGATGGAAGAAGGATTAAAAAAAAATATTAACATGTCAATATCAATATGTATAATTATGTATAGTAAATATTGATGATTTCTTAAATGATTTAATCGAGATAAAAAATAAATAGTTTTATTTAAATTAAAACAAGGGAGGGATGTAGTGTATGTGTAAAAGAGAAGGAAGTATTCTGTCGTCTCCTGCGCACACTGGTTCCCCGACGAGGCCGGGGCGGGGTGGCGGTGGGGATACTTTACTCGCCACCACGGTGAAGGACGGACGTGTTAGTCAGTGTGACGTAAGGAGCCGATACCCGGGATGCCGGGATACTACAATCATTGTGCAATAACCTTTGACATTTTGGAAACTGCAAACGTTTAAAAACAGTCGACGCCAATTATGAAATCTGTGGAATTACAGACAACAAAGTTTCGGAGAAAACCGTAAAGTGCTAGAATTGCGTTTGGTTATTTATGTTCATGTGATGATGTTAAGAAATCTTAGAATGTTATAAAACTATTTAAATATTTTACCTATATCCTATTGTTTTATGAAACCTACCAATGTTTAAACGCTCACGGATGCGGTTATCAACATTATTTTGTTTACTCCACCGCCCAGTGGCCTATCAAAATAAATTGAATAACCTAATTCGTACTTGCTTAGTTTTTAAAATTGCATTATAATCAATGGACAAACAAAAACGTTCTATGAAAATGCGCCATCTATTACCACCTCATAAATATGCCGCAAAGTTCTATCATATACCGACAGAGGGTTCTATGTCGTTTAAGCATGCTTTTATTTGTGCTTTTATGCTATTTACAACATTTTTACTTTTTGAGAAAAAAATGGGTAGTATTAAGTTTCATCTGTTTTAAACGGCTAAAAATATTTATTTACATATTTTTTGGATATTATCTTCATGTATTTTAGGTTTTTAATCCAAATTAATAAACCGTTGCTCCGATGGCCAGACGGGTAGCGCCATCTATCGAGAAAATTTACAAGCTATGAAACCTATGTTCCGAATGAGACCCCGTGACTATGCAGAGCTACATATCGAGAGAAGGCAAAACCAAAGACAACTCGGATACGGTCATAGAGTGATATCATAGAGTATATCAATAGACAATACATGTAAAGGTACACACGTACACACTACACGATTTCTAACACTCCTCCTTACACTTTACATGCCAAATAAAAGCTCTATAAGTATGGCTCTACATAAAGCATTCTTAAAAATTAATTACAAGTCAAAGGCTTAACATTAAGTCCCTTAATAAATTTACAATGTTTTTCAGCACATAAGGGCTTCGTTAATACATCTGCTACTATTTTGTCAGTCTGCAAGTTCTTACATTTAATTGTCCTTTTTGAATCAGATCTTTAATAAAGTGATACCTTAGGTCTATATGCTTGGTTCTTTTGTAGGAGTGCTCTTTAACTAAAAGTAATTTTTGAGCACTTTGGCTATCATTTTAAATGTCAGTGTCAAAAGTTTTATCGATAATTACTGACAAGAAATTTCGTACAAAACATATGTCCTTACAACAATCTCCAAGAGCTACGTATTCCGATTCGCAACTTGAAAGAGAAGTACATTGTTGCTTTCTTGCCTCCCAGTTAATTACATTAGATCCTAACTTAATCACAAAGCCAGTATACTTAGGACTTGCGGTCTGAAAGATCATTGGCCTAATCTGCGTCAGCGTATGCAGTAAGATTAAAAGTATTGCTCTTTGTGAAGCAAAGACCATAATTTATGGTACCTTTTAGATAACGGAGCACACGCTTCGCCATGCGCCAATGATTTGATTTTCATCAAAACATGTGTTAAACATACTAAGTTGGCTACATGCAAAAGATATGTCCGGTCTAGTACAGACTGATAAATACATTCAACTTCCTAATAGCTGTCTGTACTGATAGATTTCATCATCTAAACATGTCTTATCTGATTTGTGTTGTAACAGATTTACAGTCTGACATATTATATTTGAATAATAAACGCTTTATGTACTCAGTTTGATCTAAAGTTGTGATGCCATTTTCTCTACATACATTCATTCCAAGACAATTATTTAATTTGCCCAAATGTCGTACTTCAAACTTACCTGACGTGTCAAGTTTCTTCTTGTAAACCCATTTACACTTTATGATGTTTTCATCTGCAGGTCTGTCTACCAAGATCCATACCTTGTTTTTAATTAACAAATCATACTCACTCTGCATTGTTCTCTGCCATTCATCTTTTTCTGAAGATTCCATGGCTTCGCGGTATGATACAGGATGTAAAAAAAGTACGAGCCAAATTCAAAGGGGGGGGGGGGGGGGGTTAAGAGTCGAGTCTAGAGTATAGGAAAAATATAAAAAAAATTTGCTACATACAATTTTTATTTGAATTTAATTGTTATACAGAATACAAATACAAATACAATTCTTTATTTGCCAGAATACATTATATACAATTTACAGGTCAAAAATCCGCTTCGTGGTTGTATCCAGCCTGCATGCAGGCATGCAAATATTGATAAATTCAAATTCAATACAATTAACTAAATAAAATAAACATGTCATTATTAAATAAATTGAGGAATGTCATAATAAATAAATTGAGGATGTCATTTAAATTGAACAAGTCATTCTGAATTTAAATACTCACTTACACTATAAAAACAGTTACATAATAGCCAACTATTTAACATTTTCTTAAATAAATTACCATCAAGTGCCTTCAGATTCTCCGGCAATTTATTATATATTGCTATTGCCATATTATACACGTTTCTTTTATAAATATCTTTACAGCATCGAGGTTGAAACAGTAGATTTTAAAACTTTGCTCGCTTTTGACGGGTTATAACATCTCCTCGTTTTTGAAAGTAAACGGGATGAGTCTTAACAAATATGCAAATGTCTTTTATATACATGCAAGGAAGCGGCAGAATATTGCATTTTTGGAACAGTGGTCTACAATTATCCAAAAACCAAGCGCCGTTTATTACTCGAATGCATCTCTTTTGTAATTTGAATGCTTTATCTACATCCACCGAGTTACCCCAGAGCAACAACCCGTAGCCTAGCACTGATGACACATGACCATGATATGCAGCTAATGCCGCGTCAAGCGAAATAGTTTGACGTATTCTCTTAAGTGCGAAAACAAAACGACTAAGTTTTTGGCATACATGGTCAATGTGGTATTTCCAATTTAAGTGTTTGTCCAACGTAAACCCCAGAAATGTAAACAAAGGGACTTCATTAATTTTTTCATTTTTATATTCGATGTCAAGAGGCAATGGGTCAGTATTATAAGAATTAAATTGCATCAATTTGGTTTTATTAATATTAATACATAATTTATTCCTATTGGTCCAGTCAATAATATGTTCAAGGGCACTAACTAAGGTTTGCTGAGCCGAGTCCCTATTCTCTACTTTTATTAAGACCGTGGTGTCGTCAGCAAAAAGAATACATTTATGTGACACGTGTCGAGGTAAATCATTTATAAACAGTAGAAATAATAGAGGACCCAGGATACTCCCCTGAGGGACACCAGAATATTTAACTGTTTCCCTGGATCTAAATTTACGTTTAAAATTTGATTTTTTTTTGACATCCTGTACAACTTTGGTGATCTCTGTACTTTGTTTTTGTTAGAAAATGTAACTTTATGTATGGCATCACAATTACTTGGTAGTTATTTTATTGACAATGGCAACTCTTGCCTACGAACTGTCATTCTCTTGACTCGACGAATCTCGTCTCCTCTTCTCGATAACATCATGTAACTAATTTTAAGTGTATTTTTCTACTCGACGATTGTATTGTCATCGACCATAATGATTATAGTTTGAAAGCAATCTCATCCAGTTGTTTCTGTTCTAATATCCCTGCCGCACACACTGCAAGATCTACTGCACAGCATCGACCACGAGTCTCAATATAATCATCAGGTTATGGCCCCTGGATACCAGCGAGGAGTCCGCATTCATCCTGTGCTTGCATGTGTTGTGTGGCGGGATTTGACGCCCGGTGTGATCGGCTGACATGGCTACGCCTAACAACGCGGATATTGCGGCGGCGGGAGCGCAGGTACCGTTATCACATGGTTCTGCTGCCTCAACTATTATGTTCGGCGGCTCGGCAGGCGCTTTGGAGAAACTGGATGGTGCTGGAAATGATCTGAACTGGATATTCCAGATAAAAATGCTGTAAAACTTGAAGGTCTGTGGGATCTGGTGGAGAGGATTGACGATGGTGAGCTCTCGGCTGCTGATGCCGCGCGCGATCAACGTGCGCTGGCTCGCGTCTGTTTGAGCATATAAACGGGACTGTTCCAATATGTACGGGAGGCGAAATCGGCCAAGAAGCGTGGCAGAAGCTCGGCGAAGTCTTCGAAGACAAAGGCCTCTATAGACGTGTATTTTTACTCCGTCAGCTTCATCGCATCAAAAACAAAGATTTCAGCAGTATGATATAGAACAAGTTATGTCACTTGTACATCAACTGTCTGATATTGTGAAAGTGAAATAGCCGAAATCCTTTTGAGTGGACTGTCTCAAGAGTATGACATGCTGGTTTCTAACCTTGAAACTTTATGTATCTCATCAAAGCTTCAAAGTGAGCTTGTGCGGACCAGACTACTACAAGAAGCTCATAGAAAAGATGAAACTTCTTCTACTACAGCGTTCATCGGCAAGAAGCAGTTGGTATGTAAATATTGCAACAAGACTGGCCACATAAAACCAAAGTGCTTCAAATTCAAGCGAGATAAACAGCAAAAAAAAGAAGAAGGATGAAAATGAGCCTGTCACCGCCTTTTTAGCTCACAAATCTTCGGAGATTTACATAGACAGTGGATTGTTGTGTCATATGGTGAAAAACAAAGAACTTTTGTCCAATAAAAGAGAAACTAGTACTCAAATAGTCTCCTGTGCCAATGATGAACAATTGAAAAATGTAATGTTTGTCCCCAGTTTGTCAGTCAATCTCTTATCAGTGTCTAAATTAGTTAAAGATGGTTTTCAGGTTTTATTTATTAAAGATGGCTGTTTTGTCTTTCATGAAGAGTGTAAAATTTCTGGCAATTATGTATTTAAAGCTACTTGCACTAATGGCATTTATAAATTGGATGGGTATGTGTGTGAGGATAACTCGCTCCATAGGATGCATTCTATGCTCCTGCATGATAGGCAGGAGACCATGAGTGCTGCAGCTACTGCCTCTGCCTCACCTAATATGGAACTTTGGCATCGACTTGGCCACTTACATTCAGCAGGTATGTGTAGGTTAAGAAAGCATGCATGTGGTGTGTTGTTTCAGGATGAAGCACAGAAGAAGTGTGAGGTTTGCCTGAAGGGGAAGCTAGCAGCTGAATCTTTCCCTGAGGCAAGTTCCAGCCGGACAACGCAGCCGCTCCCGCAGCTCACACACAGCGACGTTTGTGGACCAATCCCGGAGGCCAGTTATGGGGGAGCCAGATATCTACTCACATTCACAGATGACTTTACAAGGAAAAGTTTTGGATACCCAATGAAGAATAAACATCAGGTATTTGATTATTTTATTCAATTTAAAGCCTTAGTTGAAAAACAGCTTAATTTGCCTATCAAATGCCTGCGAACTGATAATGGTGATGAATTTTGTAATTCGAAACTTACTTGCTATCTGCAGCGAGAAGGTATTATTCACCAGACTACTGTTCCTTATTCACCTGCACAAAATGGCGTCGCTGAGCGTCTAAATAGGACTCTCTTTGATAAGGTGCGTTGTATGTTGCAACATAGTGGCCTCTGTAAGCGCTTTTAGGGCGAATGCGTTATGGTGGCGCTTTACTTAAAGAATAGATCGCCCACAGCTGCTTTATCAGGGCAAATTCCAGAGGAAGTTTGGTCAGGGTCAAAGGTCGACCTCAGTCACCTCAGGGTTTTTGGTTGCACTGCCTATTTATTGTCACCTAAACATAAATGCGATAAGTTTGATGCTAAGGGGAAGGAATTCTTTTTGTGGGGTATAGTGAAACTCAAAAGTGTTTTCGCTTAGCTGATCCATTGAACCCTACTAAGGTCATTGTTTCGCGTAATGTGGCATTTATTGAAAATAAATTTTACACAAGTACTAACCATCTTAATAAGCCTGTTAGTTCGCATGAAGAGGAGAGATTTTTTTTTTATAGTTTTGACTGTGATAGTAAAAATACAAACTGTGATACTAGTCAAAATAATATTAATAATAATACTTAATGCATGTAATGAGAATTCTTTAAATAACAGTGGTTCTTTTTCTAATATTTCAGGTGAGGGATTCTGTACGGGTAGTGAAGACGACTCCAGTTCCACTGAACTGTCTGCAGGAGACGCGACGAGTCCGGTGACTGTTGCTTCGCAGACTGGTCGTCCTATTCGGTCTACACGTAATGTACAACCTTCGAGGTATTTAGACTTTGATATGAGTTATTTGGTACATGAGAATCCTCTCATTGATGAACCACTTACCTATGAGGAAGCCATGAACTCTCCATGCAGTGAACAATGGCGAGACGCTATGAAAAGTGAGTATAACGCACTAGTAGAGAATGATGTATGGGAGTTAGTTGAAAGACCAGTTGATGTAAATATTGTCAAGTGCAAGTGGGTTTTTAAAGTGAAATATGACGCATCAGGAAAGTTTGATCGTTTCAAAGCTCGACTTGTTGCTGGAGGTTTTACTCAACAATTAGGTATAGATTATAATGAAACTTTTTCTCCCGTAGTGCGTCACTCCACAATGCGAATTCTATTTTCGATAGCCAATCAGTTTGATTTAAATATAGATCATCTGGATGTTGCATTCTTATATGGCGATTTTAATGAGACTATCTATATGGATCAGGTTTTTGTAGTGAAGATCCTAATAAAGTTTGTCTATTAAAGAAAAGCATATATGGCCTAAAACAGGCAAGCAGAATGTGGAACTGTAAAATACATAGTCTACTAAGTAAGCATGAGTTTGTTCAGTCAAAGTGTGAACCCTGTGTTTATTTTAAATGTTCTAACAATGATATTGTTATAATTGCATTGTATGTAGACGATTTCTATATATTTTACAGTCGCAACAGCTCTATTAAAACTAATTTGGTTTCAGTTCTAGAGAACGAATTTAATGTAAAGAACTTAGGAACACTTAAGAGCTGTCTAGGTATAAATGTCACTAGGGATAGAGTTAAAGGTATTTTAAAACTCGACCAAAGTGAATATATAAGAAAACTGCTTGTAAGATTTGGAATGGAAAATTGTAAGGCCGTGTCTACACCCATGGAGGTTAACTGTAAACTGCTTAAGTCACAAGAATCCAGTTTACAGGATAATGTTTACAACTATCGTCAGCTACTTGGTTGCTTGATGTATCTGTCCGTATGTACACGCCCAGATATATCATATGCATGTAGTTAGCTCAGTCAGTTTAACAACTGCTTCGATAGGACTCATTGGTTAGCTGCTAAGCGAATTCTGCGTTATTTGGCAGGTACAATTCATTACTCTCTATGTTTTCATAAAAGTAAGGATTGGGTTCTCAGTGCCTATACAGATGCAGATTGGGCTGACAATGTCACAGACAGGAAGTCCTATACTGGTTTTATTATCAAGTTAGAAAATGATACAGTTAACTGGGAATCACGCAAACAAAGATGTATAGCATTATCGAGCACTGAAGCAGAATATTTAGCGATAAGTGACGTGTGTAAAGATATTTCTTTTATTAGAAATTTGCTTTCAGAGATCATACCTAGGCATTTGTGTGATATGAATTGTATTGTATATAATGACAATCAGAGTGCGCAAAAATTATTACAAGCTAAGGAGTACTGTCATAAACGTACAAAGCACATAGATCTTAGATATCATAATGTAAAAGATCTTGTAAACAAAAATGTACTGAATGTTATGTACTTACCTACTGATAAAATGCTTGCAGATGTTTTGACAAAACCTTTAGGTAGAATCAAGCATGAATACTCTGTAAAGGCTATGAATGTGAATTAGTCTATTTGTTGAGTTTAATATTTTGTAATATGATTTGGTATGTGATATTATGTCTTATGTTATGTATATGCATGTACATTTTATTGGTAATGTGTTTACTTGTTGACATGCACTGATAAATTTTTATTATTTACTTCTATAAATTTATAAAGTATAGAATGCTTATTTTAGGAAAAATAGACACATTAATTTTGAAATGTAGAGTCACATATTCTAAAATGTAGAGACACTTGTTTTGAAATGTAGAGTCATATATTTTGGAATGAAGAGGCATTTTGTTTCATTATTTCAAAAATTGATTCTGTACATTGTGAGCCATAAGGGGAAGTGTTAGAAAATGTAACTTTATGTATGGCATCACAATTACTTGGTAGTTATTTTATTGACAATGGCAACTCTTGCCTACGAACTGTCATTCTCTTGACTCGGCGAATCTCGTCTCCTCTTCTCGATAACATCATGTAACTAATTTTAAGTGTATTTTTCTACTCGACGATTGTATTGTCATCGACCATAATGATTATAGTTTGAAGGCAATCTCATCCAGTTGTTTCTGTTCTAATATCCCTGCCGCACACACTGCAAGATCTACTGCACAGCATCGACCACGAGTCTCAATATAATCATCAGTTTTCTATTTTGCAAGTAGATTTTTAGCCAGTCAAGAGCTCTACCACGAATCCCGTAACTGTCTAGTTTAAGTAGTAGTATGCTGTGATCGACAAAGTCAAATGCTTTTGTAAGGTCCATAAACAGAGACAAAACTGGGAACAGTTATCGGACAGTTAGAACAGTTATCGGTCCACCCATCCTAACGAGCGTCCTTTAAAATAATGATCCTGCTATTTACAACAATAATAAAATAATTGATTAAAATTAAATCAAGCAGCACCGTACTAAATCATAAGTACTCAACAACATCTAAGATTGCGCGCACGTCATTCATTCATAAAAAAAAGCTACACAAACAGATGGCTAGCGCAATTGAAGCCGCCCGGCACCGAACAAAAGAACTTTTGTCTCTTTTGAACTCAGGTAGCCGCCGCACTATTTGTCACTTTCGCACATTGATAACGTGTATTTTCCAGTAACGAGTGTTCATAGTAATATCGGTCAGTAGGTCAAGTGCATTATTTGTTTACGGTTGTTTTGGGATGCGTGCGCGTGAGCAATGGATCGTAGACGCAGGTTCTCAGATATTGGGTACCTACCATTCGATGGTCAGAGTGACATGAGTGTGTGTGACACAGTGCGTTGGTATTCTGAAAATAGTGTACGATTACTGAGGCGGTGTGTCTCAGAGCCTAGCCGATCAACTGTGTTCAGAGCAATACAAAATTGGCATGACTTCGGTTAATTTCATGCGCCCAATGTAAGTTATTACCAGACAGTTGCTTATTTGTTAGCGTGAATTATTGTAAGTAGTTGATCCGAATTTTTTAAGAACGCCTACATGCTAAATTTTCACTGGTCCAATTACATTTTTGTTTTTTTTTATGGTCCCGGGCCCGTGAAGAACAAAGGGAAAATTAGAGTCCAGTTTAAGCCGTAAACATAACTTACCTACAAAAATAAAGTGATGGCCTTGCGTAAGATAGAGCGCGCGGCTGCTAGTTTGGTTGGATTGACAATAATCATACATACTTATGGTATTTTTAATAATAATTTAAAAATACACTATTTATTAGGAGTACATCCCTTTAGAGAACTTTTCTGTAGTAATTAAAATAATCGTTTATTGTTTATTAATTATTTTCTTTAAAAAAATATTTTTTTTTATATATTTTTCCCGTGTTCTGAACTCGATTGAGAACCACCCCCTTGAATTTGGCTCGTACTTTTTTTACACCCTGTATAATTATAAATCTATAAGAGTAAATTGATTGAACTTCACTTTATACTTGTTTATTATACATTACTAACATTGTCATTACAATTTAATTTAAAATAACATTTTATTTCATCACATTATTTCAAGTCAAAAAGTGTGTCAAGAGTCAAACACCATCAAAATTTTATAAACTTCTTTATTCGATCACCACACTTATCTTTTATACAAATCATTATTTCTAACCATAATAATTATAACGGCACTTCAACATAGATTTATTTCCACAACCTTTCGCTTCGGCGGTTAGCACTAGACTGCCTCGCTTTCCGAGTGCGCCTCGCAAGTAAGAAAGTAGGAGGGGAAGGGGCAGCCTGTGTTGCCACTTTATAAACAACGATAACGGTATTGGTTAAAGTAACAATACTCATTTTTATACAAATATTAATAACGTTAACTGTTATTTTAATGAGTTAATATTACTACAGGTCTAACTGATTTAATCTAAATACAAAAATCATCACATTCGGCCATCCTACCTAGTGCACCTCCTGGTGCATTTTTCTCTACATATATTCACAATAGGGCATTTATATCAATAATACTACAGTATTCTACGTTTAACAAATTATGAGCAATAAAGATTATATATTTGGTTCTGAAGTTTACGCGAATACTCATTACAATAAAACAACAATTTTACGGATTGATTTCGCGAACGTTTATTTTTATTTTATGCCTGACGTTTCGAATGCTTTACAGCATCCGTGGTCACAGGCAGACTAAGGTGTTATTTGTCATTACATAGTTATGAAAAATTAAATTAAACTACCGTCACTCATTAATATTAATTGATGTTCCTATCCACGCAGAAAGAGCTTACAGTGTCTTGAGATCTTGCAGTATGAGATGTTGGTTGTGTCTTCAAAAGAATAGGATCCCATGCCGGTGGAACTTTCCAACCATCTTCTCTATTAAAATTAGGGTATTTTCTTATTTCTATGGCCTCACGTAGCATGCGAGGAACAAAACGCCGTTCTTTCGCGAGTACCTTAGGTTGGTCAAAACATATGAAGTGGTTAGGTTTATCCAAGGCATGTTCACATACTGCAGATTTCGTTGACCGTCTATGTTTCATGTCAGCTATATGTTCTTTAATCCGCACGCCTATACTACGCTTTGTTTGACCGATGTAGGAGAGGCCACAGTCACATTCCAGTTTGTACACCCCTGCATCTTGAAGAGGTATGTGACACTTGACCGGTGGTAAAAATTGGTTAATCTTCCTTTGCGGCTTGAAGTAGGTTTTGATAGAAGCTTGCTTTAAGATGTTCCCAATCTTGTCAGTGACACCCTTCATATATGGTAGTACGGCAGGTTGGCGTTCAACTGTCATGGGCTTGGCACGGGGTCTGCAACGACGTGGTACTGGAAGCTGGTTGTCCCGGAGTACCTTCCTTACATGCTGAAGCTCAGCAGCCAGGTGTCGGTCGTCACAGATGCCCCTCGCTCTCTGAAACAAAGTTTTGCCCACGGTAGCTAACTGTGATGGATGATGGTGAGAAGCACTATTGAGATATTTATCAGTATGGGTCGCTTTTCTAAAGACTGTATGGCTAAGCGTATGATCTGGATTCCTAGTAAGTAAAATATCTAAGAAAGCTACTTTATTGTCTGCTTCAATTTCCACAGTAAATTGTATTTTTGGATGAATTGAGTTGAGATGATTAAGAAAAGCAGAAACACTATTGGTGGGTAAAATTGTAAAAGTGTCATCTACGTACCGTTTATAAAACCTCGGCGTTACAGGTGATGTGCTCAGGGCTCTGGCTTCAAAATCTTCCATGAAGATATCAGCAACAACAGGTGATACTGGCCTGGTTAAAAATAACATAAAGAAAGAAGACGCGGAAGCATTGCGACAAGACATATCTTCTGTCCTACGTAATAGCAAAGTCCCGAAGTCAAATCTCTCTCGCGACCAATATCTAGCACTTAAAAACCTGAAAACGAGACCAGAACTAACAATCTTACGCGCGGACAAGGGAAATGCTACGGTGGTAATGGATACATCGGACTACAAACTTAAAATGTCGCAGTTGCTGTCGGACGAATCCACCTACAAACGCGTGAAAACCGATCAAACAACTAAAATATTAAAGAAAACTAGCGACTTAGTGAAAAAACACAGTGAAAGTTTAAGTCTAGATGTACAACAATTAGTACCTACGTGTGCAAAACCGCCTAAACTGTATGGGTTGCCTAAAATTCATAAGACCGATATTCCTCTGCGGCCTATTGTAAGTCAAATAGATACTCCAACATACAGA
>OY757262.1:6692924-6733357 GCA_963584085.1 Pyrausta aurata | reverse complement strand
AAACCAACACGTTTGTTCACTCCGATATACGCTAAGCGACTCGCTAGGCGCCAAGCGCGCAATGCGGCCGTTCGCGAAGATTAAAGAACGTTCATTTTACTAAGCTACTCGCTTGGTGACTCGCTCGGCGCTAGGCGCTAAGCAAACCTCCTGCCTGTGCGGATGTATAACTGCTAGGCGTCATATTTCCAACTCATTCTTGTAGATAGGTTTGACCGTTTGACTCTATCTGAGACAAAAAAGTACTACACGTTACTAACAGATGGCGCTATTAGTCACGTTTCGCAAATAATAAAACTTTTCTACTGCTCCAAAAACGTTTTTTCTTTATTATTATTAACTTATATTTGTATTATGTAGTTATATTTATATTATATTATGTTAATAAAACTTATTTCATATCATTAAATGAGGTAAAATATACACTAAAACGATATAAAATATTAATAAAGTTGCAATATCGCGCAAACTGCTCAACCTTGCAAGCGCTACATATGACGCCCCTTGCGACGCGGGTGTATATTATTCAACGTATCTCCTAAACTAATAGAGATCCCATTTTAAATTTTCTAGTGTACTTTCATTATCATTTAAGCTATATTTTGAAAGAAAAAAATAAATAAAATAAATTGGTCGAAGTGACTGTAATTCTGGTTTGAAAAGTTTACTTCCGGTTTTGACCATTTTTTTTTAAATTATTTAATATTTTTTTACTGTCAAAAAGAACAGTATGTTTTTAATATATATCGCTATGTAAAATATTTTATAGTAGATTTGTTATATTCGAAAAATTACTTTCGAAAAATTGTAGTACCAATCAACGACAATTCTTTTGAAACCTATAACTTGGTTAATATACACTATACAAAAAAAATATTTTTCATCTCTCCTGTTCGGAAAATATAACTTTCCTGTGTAGATAGCCGGGTGGAAAATAGCTTATCCATCCCTAGGGTGGAAAGTAATTTAGTTTTAATTGACATGGCATAGAGTCAAGGCCTGCAGTCAAAGCTTGGACCAAAGGAGTCACATCATATTATTAAAATAACAAACATTTTTGCTTAGCTATAAATTGAAAATCATATTGTGTAGGTATTATATTTAATCGTTGATAAAAAAATATACAATTTCTAATTTTAATTCAATTAACGATTAAAATATTCGGCTGCCCGCCATAATGCCAAAATGTTTTTTTTTAATTTTATATTGTCAGTGTCATTTCGGGAGGGATTCGTCCAAAGCCGTTAAACTTTTATATAAAAAAAGAAATTATTTTTGGATTCTGTTAGTTATTATCTGTGGAAAAAAATCGATCGATATTCTTTACAAAGATTTTAATTATTTGATTTGATATTTTCTGCTTTTTTGTACTCTGTTTTCATGTATTCCTGCCGTTATCGTGTTAGGTGTTGTTAGTACTGTAAATCAACTGTCATATTTTGTTCAAAACTTGAGTTTTCCTTTCTCGCTGAACTACATAATACCTCACCAAAACATTACAACCACTTTTGTAAATTTAATGTTTTCCTCACAGTCGAAATGAAAAATAGTATGTTTACCTCGGGTGAAAGCACCCATTTCACTCTCGAATTATTGGCGCTCTCACTTCGTCCGAGCGCCAGAAACATCTCGAGTGAAATGAGTCGCTTTCTCCCCTTGTATAACAATCTACTATTGCGTACACATTCATACTTACTAGAAGTACAAATGTGCCGAATGTGGTCGATTTTCAGAACCTCACTTTTTTTTCCTGTCCGCTTCACGTGAAATGTCCCAATTGCAAAAAAAGTCAGAACGGCAAAGAGGCGATTGGAAAAAATAAAAAATGACCCTGTTTTGCTGGCCGAGTATCAAGAAAAGGAGTGGATTAAATATTTAAAGAAAAAGGAAAAAGGACAACGGAAATGCGTGAAAGATATGACTCCGCGTGAACAGAGAAAGGCAAGAAAGAACTGGGTAGCATATTCAACAGATTACAGAAAATAACAAAAAAGTTATATATTCTGTGGTATGGTATCTCTAAAAATAGCTGAAAATACAGGTAATGAGACATACCATATGTAATTTTAATTTAATTACAATTTTTAGGTAATTTAAGTAATAAAATAATAAAGTTTTAAAAACCTTGGCAACTCCTCCTGTCTATACTTACTCCAAAAATATGTCAAATCGTGCAAAATAAAGGTAATCTGTCAATGACAGATGTCATTTTACTTAATCTGTCAATGTCAAATGCCATTTTGCTTTCCGCTTTCGATCTGTTTAAGCAACCATTGTCCACAAACTCACTATTTACTCGCGTCTGTTCTCGACACACAACACTGACAGTATCTGTTCGCGAAACGGCACTATTTTTATTTACACGGTTTTTACACATTCGAACCACTGGATTCCAGACACTTGACAATTTAAACCCGTCCTCACGATTGAAATTTTTGTATTTAGTTATTTCGATCGCTTCCCTAACCAATCTTGGTATGTAGTGGCGTTCTGTCGAAATTATCTGAGGGTTGTGGAACTCGATCCAGTGATTTGGCCCCGATTCTAATAATTAATAATAAGGTACATGGTAGCAATCCCGTATCTAACTATTCTAATGTTAGTGACCATGAAAGTTTAAAACAATATAATGCACACAAATGTTTGTAATGTGCGGGGATCGAACCCGCGACCGCTGGCGCAGAAGCCAATTTGTTAACCACTGCGCCAAATCGGTCGTAAAAACTGTAACCCTGTATAATACATTTTTGGTAATCTTTAGCATAAAAATAATAATCAAATCAGAACCAGAGCAAACAATTTATTGGACTACTCAACACACTAATGAAATTAAACTGGCAGGAGTAAAAAAAAAGTTTTTTAAAACTGAGGTTTTTTTTAATCATATCGGTAAAAAGTAAAATACAATCTAGTAATTATTACTCTAAAAATACTATTTCTTTGGAAAACAACACACCTAGACTTGTTCGCTTTAGTTTAATGTGTTGACACTTGTTTTAATACTAATTATTAGAGATGTGCCGAATATTCGTTTGGTATTTCTATTTTCCTGGCTACATAACATGGAATGGAACTGAAAGACAAGCTTCTTATGTAAGATTTTTGTTTTTGTATACCTAAGTTAAATAAATTTGCATATTTACATGCCGGCTATCGGCAAGATACTTCAACTAAACAAACACCTGTTATGTACATGACTACACATATTTTGATTAAAAAATGCATCTTATCTCATCTTATCTTGCGAAGAACATGTTAACGCTAATAAATGAAAGCAATTAAACTTGAAATCAACATGTATTTTAAAATCTTAATTCCTCATATTTATTGGTCGGCCAATAGTTAACATTCATTTTAAAATTTAATTCAACATTTATTTTTAAGCCCTAGCTCAATATTAATTTTACTATTCTTAATTTTTTAAACTTATTTACTCCTTACTCGTGCAAAGTTTAAAAGCAAAGTAACAGCGCGGCGTGTGCGCGGGTGGCGGGCGGCGAGGTACGGCTCGCTCGCAACTAGCTAGTAGGCATGGAACATTTCACGAATAGCACATGAGATAAAATTCATTATTCACATCTGCTATTTTTTTTCATATAGACTGCTACAAATCACACTGCGAAAACCTGTGAAATCATAATATCATACGCATTTCACTTTATTGACGAATGAAATGTAGCGGGCGAAATCTTTGAGAGCTATTGAGCGAGTAGGAATGATTATGCTCTATCTACGCGCTCGTATGTGACTTACGACGCACAGCAGTTAAAACTGAATTTTAATCTCATAAAGATGAAATATGAAACCAAAAATTGCGCACGGGCGGGATTCGAACCAGCATCTTTCTGGCTATCCGGGCCAACTGCTCTTCCAATTGAGCTACCGTGCTGTCGGTCCGACCGCGCGATATTCTTGGTCTCATTGATACGTCATTGCGTGACGTTAGCGCCATCTACCCGTCTGTTTATGCAACAGTGGGCCAAGTAGTTATTTTAATCTCATAGTCGTAAAGTTGAGATCATTTCATAATGAATGAGTTTGTAGCGGGTCGGTACAAAAATCATATTATTTGTGTAAAGTGAAATTCATACGAAATTCATTAGTCACGTACTTGCGTTGCAATTCACACTGCGAAAAAAATCATTGGAAATGAAATTTCGCATGTGATTTCACGAAAAAAATCATCATTTTACGAAATGAAAATGAATAAAAAGTAGCATTCATTTCCATGCCTACTAGCCAGCGGCGACAGGCAGCGTGCATGTTTGAACCTCTTCACGCGGGAATGCAGTGTAATGGTAAACCGAATAATTCGGCCGAATATCCGGTTCGGTAAATATTGAACCGAATAGTATTCGGTTATTCGGTGAAACCACTATTCGGCGCATCTCTACTAATTATTCTAACAGGTAATAAATAGGTTTGCTTTTTAATACAGAGAAAAGTAAACATTAATTTTTGAACTACTTTCTTATTTGAAGAAATATTTCAACTCCCTGCCCTGAGCAGATTCCTTCAGGTGAGAATAATGAGGAACCACAAATCAATAATCTTCTGTTGTTCCGTATTGTATATTCTTTCTTGCAATAAAGTTGGCTAACCTACACAATAAACGTTTACAAGGTGTGAGATGACAGTTGACTAAGACAATCTAAAATTACTTAAATTATAACATTTTACCTAGCACTTACTGTGTGAAATAAATAAACATAATGTAAACGAATACTTTTCCGCTAAGTTTCAAAACTTCTATTGTCGCTACCATTATACTGCTTCCTAAGAGTTTGTCCCCACTAGTCAGGTGTCGGGCTCGGATTTTAGTTTAATATTCCAGTGACAGAGCATTTTGGATGAAGTTTTTACACAAACTTTCATCTACTATATGTTGGGTTAGGTTAGGTGCTCAAAACCGATAAAAACCGGCCCTGACACCCGACTAGCCGGTATGACTAGAAGAATTGACTAAGTAAATAAGGCATCAGAGATAAGAATTATCCCGAATGTTAAGCGATAAATTAATTAAGTTAGTACTAACCTTGACGTGAATAAACAAATCCACATTGTTGATCCTTGTACGAGATCGACCAATACGGTCTTACACTAATCACTTACGGGAATTATTAAACGCTCTCTTACACTGTCTTTCATTTGTAATAGAATCACGGAACTGCTAAATAATACAAGGAATTAATTAAATTAAGTAAACAAAGACAAACAGCCATTTTGAAATTTTCAATCATTCATTGACAGATAGGGCTGCCAGCACTTCTGATTACATTTACCCCTAACCATAAAATGACTCATAAATAAGTTATCTGACAAATCACCAAAATTTGACGTATAAATATATTTTTTCACCTAAATATTCTATAGAGACATAATATACTTGATATCCAATACTTCAGCCTTTGATTAAGTATATTTTTTTTTAATTACTAATAATGCTAACAAGATTTCAGTTCGTCAAAAATTCTGATTGTTCATTTATTTTATTTCAGTAAATCCATAATTATTCTTAAATATTTTCACCACAAAATTCTCCTTTCACCAAGATTTTCCCCTAGGTCTAGGGAGAGTATACCTAAAGTTGGAACCCTCCATAGAGACATTTCTTTTAGTTCTTATATTGATCACTAGACGGCGCCGCGGCGTTTCGACATATTTTTTCTATATAGTCTGTGCCAAATAGTGGATCCCGATTTTCGCATAGATTATAATGCGTTGTGCCGACTAACTCTACGTCATCTCTATGGCCGTTTCCAGGCCGTGGTATAGAAATAAAACAATGTTTTATATTTGGGGTTGCAGAATCCAGAATTTCTATCTACAGGTTATGAAATACACGTGGAACTCAAGAGATAATTTGTTATTTCAGTTGATTTTTCAATAAAAAATTGATTTGATTATAATAACAGTGTTTGTCATCAGTACATACAGTCCCATCAGTCCCTAGATCACTGATTTTGAAAAATCGTATATTTCTCGAAAAATAACAAGTAAAGTGACTGGCCCTATGAAATGCAGCAAATAAGATGTTATATACACAGCATAGAATATAATTTGTGTATACACCGTGCTCTTTTAACCGTCTTACACCCGAAGCCCACGTAATGTAACCATCCTAATAAACCTCTAGAACATGTTATTTTTTTATTACACTCCACATAATTTGGTGTAAAAAATATCTAATAGTAATTTTACGTAATGCATCATCCTGTTCATAATGTTTACGTTTTCAACAATGCATTCCTTGACCTTGCCGCCTCCACGCGTTCCGCACCGTAGCTAATCTAAGACAGTCCACGTGGATCTCTAACCAATCATGCGCTAGCGCAATCCTTTGTGACGCCCACCGCCTCGCCCCTTTCTATTCGTGCGTAAAACTATGTCAGTAGTGCTAGACAGCCGAGTGAATGACCCGCACGTAGTGCTCGTTACAGGATGTTTCGCACTAAATTGTGCTGATATCTTCTTTAATGTCTTAGGCTTTGAAATCTTAATAATAACCAAGTTTTATTTAACGAATGACATGTAGTTATTGGATACTTTAAGTGGCCTTCGGCTGTAAGACGGTTAAAAAAGCACGGTGTATTTTTAACTAAAAATACCACTTTCAAAATTAGGTCAGAAGTTAACCAAATTTTAAATAACCACCCATATAGTATGATGATTGTCAATCCAACCAAACTAGCAGCCGCGCGCTCTATCTTTCGCAAGGCTACGGCACACAATTCACTAACATCTGAGAATATAAACTATCATCACTTTAGTTTTGTAGGTAAGTTATGTTTACGGCTTGACCTGGATTCCAATTGGACGTAGATTAGTAAAAACGTTCCAACCCACATAATGTGCAGTCTTTTGTGATAGCTTATTATTTTGAGTTATGTCATTGATGATCTGAAGCATAATATTAATACCTTTTTTGTACATTAATAAAATACATATTTTTTAATATTTTTATTACAAAAAAAACGTAATATTATACTTGGAACGTTTTTAAGTAATTATGATTTTCTTGAATGTCGTTTCTTAACACGTTCCGGGACAGTGCCCGCCTACAGGCGTGAAAACAATAAAACATCTATTGTGTCTGGAGTAGTGTCCCGGAACGTGTTAATATATTTCTCAAAAACGTTTCATAATATAAAATTAAATAGATTAAATAAAAAAAACATATTATTCAGACAGTTTTTAATCAAATAATTAATGACACTAAGGATGTCGGTCTCCGTAGGCTCGTCTATGAATATTGATGATTGGTTGAAGGGATTCAATTGGTCATAATACCAGATAATGTTGATCCTGGTCGTTTGACGCTGACATCCCATATTCTTCGGTATTGGTTGAATTGAAGGGATTCAATTGGTCTTATCATATGATGTCGATCCTGGTCGCTTGACGCAGATATCCCCATATCCTACGGGATTGGTTGCAGGGATTCAATAGTCAGGGCCAGATGGAGATGTTTGTGATCCTAGTTATGTGAACTAGCAGAGTTGAGAAATCCTGGTTATGTGAAATAGCAGAGTTAATTGAGAGATCTTGGTTATGTGAACCAGCTAAGTTGAATTTATTGCTTCAGTCTGTCTTGGTCATGTGGACCAGATGAATGCCATGCCAGATGTTTGCTAAATGTATCAGTGACATACTGGTTGTAGCTGTTTGAGTTCGATTATAGATTACGATGTCAGGATACGAAGAGCGGACGTAATGGTGATTTGTTACAGGAATCCAGGAATGAAAATGATGTTTCACGCCCGAAGACGGTCATATAAGTCAGGTTGGCGTGTAGACTCGTCTACGAATATTGATGGTTGGATTGAAGGGTGACAAGTGACGTTACTCTAGCGGAGCGTTGAGTTGATGGTTGCCGGGCGGCCACGTCAAACAGAACTTAAGAAGCGACACGATTGACGCCAAGTGCAAGTCGGACTAGCGAAAAAGGGAGAAACTTCAAGGCACCTTCATCGTGATTCAAGTCCATTACATTGCGAATGACATGGAGTTGCTTCAAGCCAGCAGCTTTAGGCTTAGAGTTAGCCAAGCAGAAGCGCGTCGATGTGTGCGATGTGAACGCACTCTGGTAGTCTGTAAAATTTACTATGAGGTGTTTAGCGTGTGTGTTCCCAGTTGTTAATCCGAAAAGTTTTGGTGACTACAAAGTTAACATTAACGTAACGCAACGTTAACATTACCGTAAGAGTAATTTAGACTGATATTAAAGTTCTGTGATTCAATTAAAAAGTACAAGGCAGAGAAGCTATACAATCTAGTGCTGCTTGGGTTAGGAATGGCCGATTGAAGACCTGTTTACTGTGTTATGGTGAATGGCTTTTCAGATAATCCGATATTCCTTACGAGAGGCAACTTTGACGTGAAGGCTGTCAACATCAGCTGCCTCACACGAAGACGTGTGAGATGTTAGAGATGGCCGTGTTGGAGATTGAAGAAGAAAACAAAAACTAAACAAAACAAACAAAAACACTGAATGCAAGAGAAATCGTCAGCAGCTACCTGCCTGCTACGTTTGCTATAAACCTGGACCTGATTGATTGGTATAGAATAACGATAGAGCTGTGGCCAAAAAATTTATTAATGTGGCCTTGGCCCATCAAGGCGATCCTTAAAAACTTCTTATGGTGAGTCCATTCCTTTTGTTTGACATCAGGTTTTGACTATAGCGTGTAGGTACTTTGGTTCTGAGACTTTGGAAGTCGGATTTGCAGTCGAAGTTCACACTCAGGAAGATGGCTCGTAAGCCTTGGTTTGTTTTCGCATGTGCATTATTTTTTTAAAAATAACTTAGCTGTCTGCGTGATAATTTTATAATGAGGAATCTGATATTGTGTAACTATGTTGCAAAAGTTGATGGATTGAACGAGAAACCTAATATTGTGTATCCATGTTGTAAATGTTGATGGATTGTATTTTGATAATGGTTTGGATTATCTTGGTTACTCCTACAATTGGTTTATCATGGGCGATTGACGCTGAATCCCAGTAATCCTCGGGATTGGTTGAAGGGATTCAATTGATCATACCAGATGATGTCGATCTTGGTCATTTGACGCTGACATCGCCATATCCTTCGGGATTGGTTGAAGGGATTCAATTGATCATGTCAGATAATGTCGATCCTGGTCGCTTGACGCAGATATCCCCATATCCTGCGGGTTTTGTTGAAGGGATTCAATGGTCAAACCAGACGAAGTGTACTTCATTTCGGACGCTGACATCCGGGTCAGATCCTGCGGGATTGGTTGAAGGGATTCAATGGTCAGGGTCAGATAAAGATGTATGTGATCCTGCAGATGAATGCCATGTGAAGTTTGCTTAATGTATCAGTGACTTACTGGTTGAAGCTATTTGGCTTCAGTTGAAAGGATTTACTTAATGCTTTAGTGTATGACTGGAACAGATGCAATGTTGATGAGTTAAGTGATATCATAGATTATGATGTCAGGATAGGTCGAGCAGACGTAATGGTGACTTGTTACAGGAATCTAGGAATGAGATAGACATTCTTCCTTATGTTAACGGAACTAGTTCTAGTTAATCGTTCCAGGTTCAATCCAGTTCCGGACATGATTTGCGCATCTCTGAAGTGTTGCCACCCAAAATAAGTCCCTAGATTCATAATCTCAAATCGTCAGTTTAAGCTCAATTTAGTCAATAATAGCGATTCCAATATTTAATCCACCTTACTGAACTTAGAAATAATATGACTTCCATGCTAACTAGGTTTATATTATATAAGTAAATTCAAATTCAAAATTCAAAAATTCAAATTCAAAATCTTTATTTCAATTTAGGTCATGAAATGACACTTATGAACGTCAAAATATACAGTGAAAAAAATAAAAATAAATGTGCCCTGAAAGGGCCGAAACATGTCTCCTTATCTTTTGGGCCCTACCAGCGCTTCGAGACAGAACACAGACAATTAGGCAAGTGCTGAGAAGAAACGCCGGAACAAACTCAGTCACCACTAGCTGCCGTAAAATCAAAATCATCAAAGGTAAGTACATCAGTCGGTGCAGGCTGGACGGACCACACATTCGTGTCGTTTAGATAGTCTTGAACCTTATAATAGCCTTTAGACATAAGCGTGTTTTTAACGTGTTTCTTAAATTTATCAACCGGCAATTCGACAAGATTGTGTGGTATATTATTAAAGAATTTTATACAATTTCCCATAAACGAATTACTAGTTTTAACTAATCTGAAGTTAGGAACGACAAGCTTGTGTTTATTTCTTGTGTTATATGGGTGAATGTCGCTTTTCTTCATGAAATTATCTAAATTTTTACGGACGTACATTATATTATCAAAAATGTATTAAGAAGCCACAGTTAATATGTTGATTTTCTTAAAGACCTCTCTCAGGGAGTCACGAGGACTAAGTTTATAAATAGCACGAATGGCTCTTTTCTGCAAAATAAATATGGTTTCAATGTCTGTAGCAGAACCCCACAAGAGAAGACCGTAAGACATAATACTGTGGAAGTAACTAAAATATACAAGCCTCGCCGTTTCAACATCAGTCAGGTACCTAATTTTTCTAACTGCAAAGGCAGCTGAGCTTAGCCTCCCAGCTAGGGCTTCAATATGAGGTCCCCACTGTAATTTTGAGTCAATTTTAATGCCCAAAAATACAGTGGAGTCCATTAAGACTAGATTATTACCATTTAGTACAATATTTGGTGTAAGTTGCTTTACATTAGGCAAAGTGAATTTTATACATTTAGTTTTACTAGCATTCAGTAACAAGTTATTGGTGGTGAACCAATTCAATACTTTGGAGAGAGTATTGTTTACTTCGTCAAAATTTTCTTCATGTCTTTTCATTTTAAAAATCAAAGAAGTATCATCAGCAAACAAAACTATCTCACAAAGATTTTTGGAATGAAATGGTAGGTCGTTTATATTGGGCTCCAGGGATCAAAATAACTAACACTGAGTAAGATTTCTACAAAAAGGTTTATTCGAGTTATAAAACGCGGCGCGTTACACAAGATGAAGAGTAAGTAACACCAAGATGCCTCTAGCGGCAAAAGCAGACAAGTTTTTTTTTTTTTACAACTAATCCATGCAAAGGACATTGGTATTATAAAATTTACTACTTTAACACTCCCACTTAAATTTTATAATAAAATTATTCTACTCTTTCAGATACATTTTATAATACTTAAATAGTTTTATTACTATCCCATAAAACTACAAGTTAAAGATTCATGAAATTAACATAAGACTTGATCCCTATTGTGAACAAATTTACCAGTAGGTAAAGCCTTTGTTAAAAAATCTGCAAGTTGACATGAACTTTCCACATATTTAATATTAACAATACTTTGCTCTACTTTTTCTCTTATGAAATTATATCTAATATCTATGTGTTTTGTTCTTTTATGAAAAATAGGATTATGTATCAGCTTAATAGTGCTCTGATTATCAATACATAAGGTGACCATCAATTGCGGCTCATCAATATCTATTAACAATTGTCTAAGCCACAAAATTTCTTTGGTAGCCTCGCTGGCAGCCATATATTCTGATTCTGTTGTAGATAACGCAACTGTATTTTGTTTCCTACTTGCCCAAGTTACAGGACCCCCATTCATCATAAAAATGTAACCCGTATTAGATTTCCTGGAATCTACATCAGAAGCAAAATCAGAATCACAGAAACCAATCAGCTGACTATTACAGTTGTATGTAATACAAATATCTTTTGTTTTAATTAAATACCTTATTATTCTTTTAACTGCATTTACATGGTCTTTACCAGGGTTATTTAGATATCTATTATCTAAATTCAATGCATAGGAAATGTCAGGCCTAGATACAATCGATAAAAACATTAATACTCCCACTGCTTCTCTATAAGGAAAACTTGTTACATTTTCATTCAAGTTCTTTGTTAAAATAACATTATTATCAGCAGGGGTACTACAAGCGTTGGCATCAGACATGTTAAATTTATTTATAATGTAATCAATATATTGTTTTTGACTGACAGTTATTGAATTATTATTTCTTGTGATTTCCATACCTACAAAAACATTTGCAGTTAAAACTTTTATTTTAAAAGTTTTCTTAAGATCATTTAATATATGAATTAAAGTATCTTTACTTTTAGATAATAACAAAGCATCATCAACATACAATATTAAAATTACTTTGTAGTTATCAAAATGACCAACAAAAATACAATTGTCTGAAGGACACACCTTAAAACCATATGTAGTTAAGAAAGAAGAAAACTTTTTGTTCCAACAACGAGAAGACTGCTTTAAACCATTTAATGATTTTAATAACTTACATACTTGTCCTGGTTTGGCCTGCACTCCCTCAGGCACCTCCATATAGACATCCTCTAGTAACTCACCATAAAGGAAGGCTGTTTGCACATCAAACTGCTGGAACTCATACTGTTCCCGAGCTGCAAGAGATAATATGACTCTGATGGAGTCATATCTGGTTGTTGGTGAAAAAGTTTCCTTATAATCAACATCTTTTACTTGTGTGAATCCACGAGCACAAAGGCGAGCTTTGTATCTGCTTATCTCACCATTGGGATTTCTTTTTAAACAAAACACCCATTTAGAAGTCACAGTTTTTTCATTATTGTTTCCATCTATCAGTTTCCAGGTGTTGTTTTCCTCAAGTGACTGCAATTCTTCTCTTATAGCCTTCTTCCAATGTTGAGATTTAATGGCTTCTTCATATGAAGTGGGTAGTTCAAATTCTGTAAAGTTGGCTTCCACATGTCTGGCTCGTCTTGGTCGAAGTGTTATGTTTCTTTCTTCATCGCTTGAAATGATTTGCGATGGTTGATATGTCGGATCATCATCCCTGTTAGTGCTTTCAAGACTGGAATCCGTACCACTTTGCTCATTTGTAGATGTACCTGGCAGGTCATCATCATGAATTTCATCAGAAAATGTTTGTTCTAAAGTAGTTAAATCTTCCCTTTCATTTTGATATTCATCAGTTAGGGAGATTGAAGTATCATTCTTTCTCAGAACAGGTACATTGTTTTCATTGAATCGCACATTTCTGCTTATTGTGATTTTCTCATTTTCAACATTAAACATTCTATAGTTTTCATTTTCATATCCCACTAAAATCATTTTCACACTCTTTTTATCTAGTTTCTTTCTCTTTTCATCTGGTATATGGACATAACCTTCTGAACCAAAAACTCTTATGTGCCCAAGGGCAGGCCTGCTGCCATTCCATAGTTCATAAGGAGATATATTTTTAGTTTGACTGGATGAGCTTCGATTTAATAAATAAACTGTACAATTCACGGCTTCAGCCCATAACTTGAGTGGTATATCGCGGGAATATAACATAGATCTTGCACTTTCCATGATTGTACGCATCTCTCTTTCAGCTCTTCCATTTTGTTCTGGTGTATATGGTGCGGTACGCTCATGAACAATACCTTCACTTTCCAAATAAGCTTTAAAGTCATTGTTTATGTACTCACGGCCATTGTCTGTGTGCAAAACTCTAACACCATGTTCAAATTTATTCTTAACTATTGCATTGTACCTTTTAAAACAATCCAAGACATCACTTTTGTGCTTTATTACATATAAATGTCTATAACTTGTAGCACCATCCTTGAACAAAACAAAATATCTAGCTCCAGACACAGATTCATGTTCCAAAGGTCCACATACATCACTATAGGTCAGTTCTCCAGGTACTGTTTGTCCTCTGTGGGATTTGTGGAAAAGTAAGCGGCTCTGTTTGCCATACTGGCATGCTTCACAAATAAAATCAATGTTCTCTGGAAATGTTGCCGGAATTGCTCCATTTTTGCTCATATTTTGAATTTCTTTGACATTCAGATGTCCTAAACGTTCATGCCAAATTTTCAAACTTGATTCTGTTAGATTACAGTTTGCTTGCACTACAGTTTTAATATTTACTTCATATAGGTTATTTTCTTTCAATGTAGCACTCATGACAATAGTATTATTTTTCATTATTATGGCTTCATTATTTTGCTTGACAATCACATAACCTTTTCTTGTAGCCATGCCTTCTGAAAATAGATTTCTTCGTAAGTCTGGCACATACAGTACATTTTCTAAAATGCTTTGCTCCCACTGGCTGTTTACATACCTTTTAATCAGAATATTTCCATGTCCATGTACATTAAGTTCCTTTTTATTTCCCAATCTTACAATTCTATCGCTGTTATTCTGGTTATATTCTTGTAGTTCATTAAAGTATTCACGCCTATATGACATGTGGACGGATGCACCACTGTCAAGAATCCAACTATCAGTATCAGTATCAACTTCTGTTTGCAAACATTGTTCCACGCTAAAAGCTAGCATCTTTTGCTCTTGGGGTTTGTTCCCAGATTTCTTTGGGGCTCGACATTCTCTTGCAAAATGTCCTCTCTTGTTGCAATTGTAGCATACAAATCGATGTTGACTTTGTTGGTTAGATCGGGATCCTTTTTTCTCAGACATATTTTGAGGCTTACGAGTATTTCGTGTTGAAGTCTGTTCCGAAGCTACTAAAGCATTCTCAGCTTCTTCTTCATTTGTTAAGCTAGCTTCTTCATCTAGTAATCTTGCAGTTAGGTTATGAATAGTCTGTGATTTTGGGTCTAAGGACAACCACGCTTGACGCAGCGATCTATATTTACCTGGTAAAGTACTTAATATTTTGGTCATTATAGCCGTGTTACTTATCTCTTCGCCACTTTCTTTTAATTGTTTGGCCAAATTCTCGACTTTAGCGATGTGTTGAGCTATACTATCAGCAGGTGACATTTTGTATTGGTAGAATTTTTCATGTACCATCATTTTATTCAATTCAGATTTAGCCTCATAGATGCTTTCTAATTTAATCATGACTTCCTTGGCCGTTTCGCAGTTTTCTATCAATGAAATTTGACCCAAATCCATCGAAGATGTAATTATGAACATAGCCATGCCGTCGTTCCTTTCCCATTGTGGTAGTGATGCATCACCCGCTGCTGGTTTTACAGTGTCTATTTTCAAACCTTTCGCTTTCAGGGCACAATTAACTTGGAACTTCCACTGTCTGAAGTCTTTGCCGCTGAATTTATCAATCCTCATTGAATTCGAAACTTCCATGATGACGTTTTTGTGAGGATTTATGAACACGTTTAGCGGTTTTAATTTTACTACGAAATACTGCTCTTTACTCAGTTTGCGCGAATGAAGGTGCCTGGGCCCATAACCTATTGGGCTCCAGGGATCAAAATAACTAACACTGAGTAAGATTTCTACAAAAAGGTTTATTCGAGTTATAAAACGCGGCGCGTTACACAAGATGAAGAGTAAGTAACACCAAGATGCCTCTAGCGGCAAAAGCAGACAAGTTTTTTTTTTTTACAACTAATCCATGCAAAGGACATTGGTATTATAAAATTTACTACTTTAACAGTTTACATATATTAGGAAGAGAAAGGGCCCCAATATTGAGCCCTGGGGCACCCCCATTCGAAGGGGGGCACCGGAAGAGTAGGTACCATTTATGTTAACTGATTGTATTCTACCTGATAGGTATGAACTTAACAACCTTGTTGAGTTTTCCGAGACACCATAGTGTTCCAACTTAATGAGCAGTGTTTGATGGTCTACACAATCAAACGCCTTTGATAAATCACAGAATACACCTACAGCATCATGTTTGTCTTCAAAAGCATCAAGAATGTGTCTGATGAGTGCTACCCCAGCATCAGTTGTATTTCTACCTTTAGAGAACCCAAACTGTTTTTCGTGTAGTAAATTATTAAGTTTAAAATGGGAAAGTAATTGATTAAAAATGAGTTTTTCAAAAATTTTACTTATTGTGGGTAATATTGAAATTGGCCTAAAATTGCTGGGGTCACTTTTGTCTCCTGATTTAAATAAAGGTACAACCTTACTATGTTTCAATAAATTTGGAAACTGATTTTGATCAATACATTCATTAAAGATATAAGATAAGTAAGGAGCTATTGGAGGTATAATGGGTTTTATTGTGTCTATTGATATACCCGATTTATCCTCTGTTTTCTTTTGTTTTAGTTCTTTGAATGTTTTTATGATGTCTAAAGGACCAATATGTCTGAATTTAAAAGAGGATTCGCACCTATCAACCCTCGCAACTAGTAATGATTTCGCCTGAAGTGAGCAAGAACTCAACTGTTTAGTCGTCTCTATAGGAATATTACAGAAATAATCCTCAAAAGCGTTTGCTACCTCATCATCAGATTTAATAAGTTTGTTATTTATTTCTAGACTAAATTTGTTATCATGAGATTTAGTTTTACATGTTTCTTTATTTATAATATTCCAAGTTTCCTTGATCTTATTACTAGACTTTTTAATTTTATCGCTTATGTAATTCGACTTCGCTACATAGCAAACTCTTTTGAAAATTTTTGAGTACCTCTTAACGTACTCATGAAACCGTGGATCCTGTAATTTGTACAATTAATTTTGGAAATAGCCCGTAATGTTGTAATTCTACAAAAACGATGTGGCACGATTTATATTATACTAGATGACCCGGTGAACTTCGTACCACTTACTTAGATTTATGTAAAATTTAGTTAAAACTTAAGCCGAACAAAACGAATTAATATGACAAAACTACAGAAAATTCAAGTAAAGCACAAATTGATATGAAAACGGAAATTCGTCACTTCCAAAGGACACGGTCGACCCGCCATACATTGCTTGCCCCAAAAGTAAAAATCCATGCGTCACGACCAAAACTAATTTGGGTTCGTTTCTTCGCCTTTTAAAATAAAATAAGCCGTAAATAGCGGGGTTTTCACATGAAACGAAATAAAATGTGTGGGGTCAATCTCTTGCACACTATTTAGAACAAGTCTTTCTAGATCATAGCGCCATATGTGTCGAAAAACCGCCATCTAGGCCACCAAAACTAAAACATAGAAAACTGCCCCGCTAGGGTGCGTAACGCGTGAAAATTACGATGACGCAAACAATAGCTAACGAAAAGAAGTTTCTTGTCACAGTTTTTTTTTTCAAGTTTTAGGAAGAGGTTAGTAGGTTTAAAGGTTAGTACCTATGGGAGGCAAACGTCATTTTCCTTCTTAAAATAGCGATTGCGAGCGCTTACTTATTTAACTAACTGCCAGTTCTATGACACAATATGCCATTTCGTTAAGCGGTCGTCAGTTTGCTAATAAGTGCTCGAAACCGCTATTTTCTGCCAAACACAACAATTTTTGGGGACAAGAAATTGTATTCAATCGTTGTCCTATTGTTTTTGTAGATTTATATGCCGCTTGATAAAAGCAAAGTAAATTAACAATATTGTATTAAAAATTCAATATATTTTTTGAAAAATGATATAGTCAAGTCTCTTAATGCTTTTCTTTAATCAAACATAAAACGACTCTGGGGCACGATACGACCGTGTCCTTTAAGAAGAAAGTTTTTTAAATGATCGAACCTGAGCTGGTTCCTAACAGCACACCAGGTTCGCCTCCTCCGTCCGATTTCCATGATCCAAATGTCTATCTCTAAAATATCTATTTAATACAGATGACCCGGTGAACTTCGTATCACTTCGTGTTGGGGCGGCCTAATAGTAGTTTAGTAATCTGGCAATACTGTCAGTGTCACTGTCACCTAACTTTTGAAGAAAAGATTGTTCAAATGTAAAAACAGAACTTATAGTGAACTTATAGTTTAACTCCTTAAAATGCATTGTCCCTTTTGTAATAAGTGGATGGAACGGCAGAACAAAAATAATAACTGTCCAGCAGGCCTAGGATGCACGCCGTGATAAAAATATATCAAGGCATTTTAGCGCGTTTGTTTGTCAAAAATCGACATACCCGCAGTTGCTCACATGGCTGCCATGAAAGTCATGTCGTACTGTCAAAATTCGAAATATGACAAAATTATCATTGAACCCTAACATGCCACACATATTTTTATCGAATTTTAACATTTCGCCGTGTAACATTATCGTCCACCATTAGCGACGACGACATATAAAAAACAACATATTTAGAGCAAAAATATATGACTGAGTCGTGCCATATTTTATCCTAGGCTCTCAAAAAACAATAAAGTGTAAAAATATTGAAAAGAAAGTCCCCGTGGAACATATTTTATTAATTTGAATTCATTATCTTTGGGCAATATTAGATATACTCTTACTAATCTGTGGGCAATATCGAGTCAATCTGTCATTGTGTCAAGTTGATCATTTTGAGCCAAATCTGACTTTAAATTGAGTGAATGGTTAGAAATTGACATATCTCGTTATCGTTGTGGATAAATTTGTCCAATGTGGTTGGCTTGTTAGGGAATATGATAAAATAGCGTTGATCGATTAATTTTGTCATGTCGATCGAAAGTAATATGTGTCATGCATGTTAGGCCTACTGGAGTCTTATTACAATGTTGGCAGTATTTGCAGAACGTATACCTGCCTGTCATTAATTTGGTAAGATTGGCACCCGTCAAACATGTCAAACAACGTCAAACATAACCCATTCATTATTTTTATATTTTAAAATTTAAATACATGATGTTATGAGCAAAGTTGATATTATGTTGTCGATTCAAAAGTCTTGTTTTAATGCATTCTTCAATTCGAGTGGAACCGAGACTACAAATACCGTCAAATGTTTGACAGAAAGTAAGTGGTCAACTTTTATAAGGGAAAATGGAATTGTCGTTTTACTCTATCTTTCTCGCAATTTTTCCTTATTTGCTCACCGTTTAGACCTACCCTGGCCTACGACAAACATTTTAAAACCAAAATCAGCTCAATCGGCCCAGCCGTTCTGGAGTTTTAATCAGACTAACGAACATCAATTCATTTTTATTTATATAGAAGATAGATAATAAACATAAACGGCTATTTGCTTGGTTCGTTTTTAGGGTTCCGTACCTAAAAAGGAAAAAACGGAACCCTTATAGGATCACTTTGTTGTCCGTCTGTCCGTCCGTCCGTCCGTCTGTCAAGACCCTTTTTCTCAGGAACGCGTGAAGGTATGAAGCTGAAATTTATATCAATTACTCAAGTCTACTGTCCCTTGAAGCTGTGAAAAAATCAAACTTCTAAGCCAACGCAATCAAAGAATCAAAACCTACAGGGTGCTTCCCGTGAACTCAGAATCTTGAAATTTGGTACGAAGCAACGTCTTATAGCATAGATAAAGGAAAAATTACGAAAACCATAAATTTTTAGTTACATCACATAATATATATTTTTTTAATAATTTTAAACTTACTACCCATCCTACTTCCTACTACTATTATAAAGGCGAAAGTTTGTAAGTATGGATGTATGGATGTTTGTTACTCTTTCACGTAAAAACTACTTAATGGATTTGAATGAAACTTTACCACAATATAGCTTATACATCAGAATAACATATATGCTACAATTTTTGAGGTTTCTAATGTTAGGTCGTAAAAAAAAAAATTTTTTGCGCTACTAGACGGGACGAACCTGAAGTCCACGCGAACGAAGTCGCGGGCAAAAGCTAGTTTCCTCATAAACGCGTTGAGGTATTAAATTGAAATTCATACCAAATACTCAAGTCTATAATACCTTTAAGCTGTAACAAAATCAAACTTCTATGTCAACGCAATCAAAAGAAACAGCAATTTAAGCTGCATATTTTGAAACTCGCAAGTACTCGCAAGGGAATCAAAACCTAAAGGGTACTTTCAGTCGACCTAGAATCTTGAAATTTGGCATGAAGCAACGTTTTATAGGACACATAAAGGAAAAATTCCGAAAACCTTAAATTTTTAGTTACATTACAAAATATAAAAATATAAACTTACTTACCTTGCAGGTTTGTACGGAACCCTCGGTGCGCGAGTCCGACTCGCACTTGGCCGGTTTTTTTGAATTAGATTCAAACATTCGTATTGATTTCTCAAAAACGTTCCAGGCAGCTGAGATCGTTTTCGTGAATCAGATTTAAACATTTTATATTGATTTCTCAAAAACGTTCCAGGCTGCTTAGATCGTTTTCGTGGTAGCGTAAAGTAAGCAAATATCGACAGTATAATAATACTAGCTTTTGCCCGCGACTTCGTTCGCGTGGACTTCAGGTTCGTCCCGTCTAGTAGCGCAAAAAATGTGTTTTTTTACGACCTCACATTAGAAACCTCAAAAATTGTAGCCTATATGTTATTCTGATGTATAAGCTATATTGTGGTAAAGTTTCATTCAAATCCATTCAGTAGTTTTTACGTGAAAGAGTAACAAACATCCATACATCCATACATCCATACTTACAAACTTTCGCCTTTATAATAGTATAATAGTAGGACAAAAACGTTTCAAATGGCTTAGTTCATTTTAGTTAAAATATAAATAAACGCATGTCTTATAAAAGCTAAAGGATAAAAACGTTTCAAACTGGTTAGAACCTTACTGCGTTTTTCACAATGACGCCTGTCATATGTGTGGGTTGGACCACCATAGCTGTATAAGTGCATACAAACAAGCTACTTCAGAGTAATTTCGCTAGATGGTAGTACTATGCCAGCTGATCTTAATGGCGTACTTAACTCAATTTTGGACATGTTGTGGGTTGGAACGTTTTTACTAATCTACGTCCAATTTTCCCTTTGTAATCATGGTCACAAAAATGTTATTGGACCAGTGCCAAAATTGAGCACCTTGACGTACTTAAAAAATTGGAATCAACTACTTACAATAATTTACGATAACAAATAATCAAATGTCTGGTAATAACTTACACTGGGCGCATGAAATTAACCGAAGTCATGCCAATTTTGTATTGCTCTGAACCACAGGCGCGACACTGATCTATCGGTGTTACTCGGGCGTCGGTGACCTTGTAATGCCGCGTCTACGCGTAAGGTTGGCGGTTTAGCTACCGCGGCACAAGGAAATAATAATTACTTAATGAAAGATGTTTATGTATTTCAGGTTCAAAATATATTTGGTATAGTGTTCACATATGTTATAAATTACGTACTTTAATATATTTTCTGTTTTTGCGACTTACTTTAAACATTTTATTATTTTCTTTAATTATAGCGAAGATTCGAAATCGTACGAACGGTTTTTTTCAAAAAATCTAATGGGAAGCATTCACAAGACATATCAAAAGTTATATGCTGCATTTGGGACAAATCGTATCATAATAATCTCATACGACGCGATGCGGCGCGGGCGAACTACGTAAATTGCTTCGAGCAAAGACGACGGCTCGGCGGCAATCGGCGGTGTGACCCTTCGACTCTCGCATACCGTGGCATGCGTTCCCCACCTCGCGCGACCCGCGCTCGCCCCCGCGCGCCTCCGCGACACGCGCACATAGCCACGAGTTAGTTAACTGCACACAAGTGTCAGTGTCGCTTCTTTTTACGTTAGTATATATATTCTTTGTCTGAACACAGTTGATCGGCAAGGCTCTGTTACACACCTCCTCCGTAATCTACACCATTTTCAGAATAAGAACGCACTGTTTCACGCACACTCATGTCAGCTTCGCCATGTCACTCTGACCATCTAATCAAATGAATGAGTACCTTACACTCATCCTAAACCTGCGTCTACGATCCATTGCTCACGCGCATGCATCCCGAGACGACCGTAAACAAATAAAGCTCTTGACCTACTGACCGATATTTTTATGAATGAAGACCCGTTTTTTGAAAATACATGTTATCAATGTGCGAAAGTGACAGATAGTGCGACTACCTTAGTTCAAAAGAGACAAAAGTTCTTTTGTTCGGTGCCCGGCGCGGCTCACAACGGCGCTAACCATCTGTTTTTGTAGCTTTTTTATGAATGAATGAGGTGCGCGCAATGTTAGATGTTTTTGAGTATGATTTTGTAAGGTGATGCTTGATTTAATTTTAATCAATTATTATTAGTGTAAATAGCAGGATCATTATTTAAAACTATGGCCCGTTAACTGTTCTATAAATAAATAAATAAATAAATTGTTTATTAAAATTCATTGGTTCTTAGATACATCGTAGAACTTAAAATTAATCACTAAGTGCGTTCTCTTATTTTGCCTGAAATAGGTTAAACCTGTATCTCAGGCTAAAACAGAGCTAACACAAGCATTTTAAGGCTTACATTATTTAACAATAATAACTAAAACTAACACAAAATTCAAAAGTAAAATAAGGTATAAATGAAACCATTATCTAAAAATAAACTGCAGAAAAACTTAATAGCACCGTTTTCCCCCCGAAGGGTAGAAAACGAATATTTAGGTTCCAGCGTAGCTTGACCCACTATTAGGTGTGTGTGAGATAACCCCTTGGATTTTAGAGTGAGACAGCACGATATCCCTATCTAACACCCCCCACCGCGCGGCTCGCGCCCCTCCAGTGGCGCGCGCGCGCCGTGTTGCGCCGGGCGGTCGGAGCCGCTCCTCAGTACTTCCTCACATCAGCCCAGGCCGGCAAGTCATGAAAACATAGTGGGTCAAGCTACGCTGGAACCTAAATATCCGTTTTCTACCCTTCGGGGGGAAAACGGTGCTATTTAGGTGTCCGAGCTACGCTTGACCCACTATTAGGTGTGTGTGAGAAGTGTTTATTCTCTGCCGGCGCTGAATGTTTTAATTAAACATTGATTCATATAGGTGTGTAGGTAGGGTAATACAAATTTATTTAAATGATATTCAAGCCTTTTATATCATTTTTTTTTTGCGTGTGCGAAAATTGTAGCATTTGCAAATTAAACCGCAAACAGAAACAAGGCGGACTAATTGTGATTATTTGACTTATTAATAATCAATTGATTTAGAATTAAGCTTACGTTTATATTCAATTAAAAATGTCACATTGGTGAAAAAAATTGAACAAATAAAATAAAAATGAAAATATTATCACAAGGGCTTACGTCGGATCGGACTGTTGCAGCTCCTTACAGTGGCCTCATTGTATGTTCGGAAATGTATATTTACCTAGACTATCATCGACAAATGTTATAAGCATAATCATCGATGTCCATACTTTGTTTTTACCTCATATCAGAGTTCGTTCTTAAATAGCCAGGAGAGTCCTGAAAGCCGTTTGAGACGCAGAACATAACACCGTCGACCACCTTCATGAAGGCCGGGCTAAATTTGCTGATTATCAAGTGATCTCTTTCATCGACGTCATCAAGCAATGTTGAGAGGCCTTTTTCCTTTTCACAATCAAGGGGGTTACTGATGAACCCTCGGAATACGCAGGGCCCCGATTGACATATTTTCGGCATCTATTGTTGGACTATAGTAGTCATTCAGTAGTGCTATTGTAACACATCGTGTGCTTAAAGTGTTGTGATTGCTCAAAATAGTTCATAGACACCTAGCGCCAGCGGCTAACCGCAGAAACTTGTAGGCTGTATGCAACTTAGTGTGCATGTCAATATATCCAGTGTATTGTGTACTTTAAAAAAATAAAAAACTTACTTACTTCCGGTTCGCAACCAAGCACGTTGTTTTCATTCAGATCTCCCTTTATTCTATAAAATATATTAGGTTAGGGCCCCAGTGATTTCCAGCGGACTATGTTGCTCAGCAACAGTTTATTATTTGGAAAATTATAAAGTTGCAGTGAGAGGACAGATTAGTCGTGTTGTGCAGTTTGAGTTGCGGAAGAAGTCAAGTCATGGCGTCGAGCAACTACGTTGTGAACGTTCCGAAACTAAAAGGCCGCGAAAACTACAGTGAATGGTGCTTTGCGGCAGAGAACTTCTTAATCCTCGAAGGGACGTTAGGACTCATCAAGCCAGAGCCAGATCAGGCAGCAATTACGGCGGCTGAAGATGCTAAAACTAAAGCCAAATTGATCCTAACAATAGACCCCGCCATTTATGTTCATATCAAGGAAGTCGTTACTACGCAGGAGCTGTGGAACAAGCTGAAATCCCTCTACGATGATTCAGGATTCACCAGGAGGATTAGCTTATTGAGGACCCTAATTTCAATAAGACTCGAAAATTGCCATTCTATGGACTCATACGTGACACAGTTAGTGGAAACAGGGCAGAAATTGGCTGGTACGGGGTTTAATATTAACGATGAATGGATCGGGTCGCTGTTATTGGCTGGATTGACCGATAAATTTTCTCCAATGATCATGGCAATTGAGCATTCGGGGATGAACATTACAACGGACGCCATTAAATCCAAGTTATTGGATATGGAGTCAGAAGTTGGCGGGAACGACAGTGCTGCCTTTGGTACTTTTCAACAACAGAAATACCAATATGGCCAACATAAGAAAATGAATGTCAAGCCTACAGAAAAAAAACAAAGTAGTGACAACAAGAAAGATGGCGGCGGGCAGCAGTCAAAAGCAAACATCAAGTGTTTCAAGTGTAAACAAATGGGACATTACCGTAATCAGTGCACAAACACCACGAATACTAAAGAATCAGATCGAAAACAGACTAATGCATTTAGTGCAGTGTTTCTCAGTGGTGTTTATAACAAAACTGACTGGTATGTAGACTCGGGTGCGAGCGTGCATATTACCAACAATGAACAATGGATCATGAATCCATCGAGTGGAAATATAAGAGAAATAACAGTAGCAGACAACAACAAAATACCAGTTTTGTGTACCGGCAGTGTGCATATTGTAACTTGCACAGATGAGTGCAATTATGATGTTACTGTGGAAGAGGTTATGTGTGTTCCAAGTCTCACCACAAACCTTTTGTCTGTGAGTCAATTAATCAAGAAAGGCAACAATGTGATCTTCAGAGACAGAGGCTGTGATATTTTCAATAGAAAAGGCATTTTGGTTGCTACAGCCACATTAGTTAATGGAGTGTATAAACTCAATATACCAGTATACCTGTCAGCTGCAGCAGTAGTTTCCAATGAGACATGGCATCGAAGACTAGGCCATATCAATGGTGCATACATGAAAGCAATGCAGAATGCTGTGGACGGTTTCTCCATTGACAAGACGGCAGATATAAGTGCAACTCCATGTGTAACCTGTTGTGAAGGAAAGCAGTGCCGTCTACCTTTCCCTAGTGGCGGCAGCAGAAGCACAGAACTACTGGGTGTGGTGCATACTGATGTGTGCGGACCAATGGAGTCAGTTTCTCTGGGAGGATCCAGGTATTTCATTTTATTTGTTGATGACTATAGCCGCATGACTCACATCTATTTTATGAAAAACAAGAGTGAAGCATTTCAATGTTTTTCAGATTATTCAGCTAAAGTGGAAAATTTACTTAATAAAAAAAATTAAGGTGTTGCGAAGTGACAATGGCACAGAGTTTTGCAGTGGTGAATTTGACAAATTTCTCAGAACAAAGGGTATAACACACCAGAAAACTAACCCCTACACACCAGAGCAAAATGGAATGTGCGAAAGGATGAATCGAACGGTTGTGGAAAGGGCTCGATGTATGCTGTTCGATGCTGATTTGCCAAAAGAATTTTGGGCAGAAGCTGTGAATACAGCTGTGTATCTCCGCAACAGGACGATAGCATCTGGATTGGAAAAGACACCTTATGAATTATGGCATAATGAAAAACCAAATATCAGTCACCTTCGAGTGTTCGGCAGTACTGTAATGGCACATGTTCCTAAGGAAAAGAGGTTGAAATGGGATAAAAAGTCTGATCAGTGTATCCTAGTGGGTTATTCAGAAGAGACCAAGGGATATAGAATATACAACCCTAAATCCAAAAAGGTTACCACAAGTCGTGATGTTGTCATCATTGAGAAAAATCTGAATATGAATGATGTGATAGTAACTGAAAAGAATAAAGATTCAACCAATTCAGATTTAATTCAAGAGACGAGTTTGGATTCAGTGGGGGACTGTCAGACTGATGATTCTTTCATCTCAGTGGAGAACAGCAATGACCCAACTTATGTACCAAGTGAGAATGAGGAGTTGGAGGACTCCGAGAGTTGTGCAGAAAGTACAAGTAGGCCAACACGGACATTACCTCCTAGACAGAGGCGCAAACCAGACAGATTTGGCTTTGCCAATATGTGTACAGAAAGTACAGATGGTGAGGTTGCTGAATTATCGCTGCAGGAAGCTTTACAAGGTCCAGAGAAGGAGAATTGGCTAGGTGCTATCCAAGAAGAATTAAAGTGCTTCGAAGACAATTGTGCGTGGGAGTTAACAAATGCTCCAAAAAGTGGAACAGTCGTAAAGTGCAAGTGGGTTCTTAAGAAAAAGTGTGATCAAGACAATAACATTAGATATCGTGCCAGGTTAGTTGCAAAAGGTTATAATCAGAAAAGTGGTGTTGACTATAGTGAAACATTTTCTCCTGTTGTTAGGCATACCACCTTAAGATTATTGTTTGCTTTGGCAGTACAACTTAACTTTAATACTGCTCATTTAGATGTTAAGACTGCATTTTTGAATGGGGAATTGGAAGAAACCATATATATGCAATTGCCTGATTGTTTTGAATGTACTGGCACTGAAAATAAAGTTCTAAAATTAAATAAAGCAATATATGGTCTCAAACAATCCTCCAGAGCATGGTATAAGAAAATAGATACTGTAATGTTGAATAGTGGATATAGTAAATCCAAATTGGAACCTTGTCTTTATACAAAGAATGTAAATGGTCTGAGGACTATAGTTACATTGTATGTCGATGATTTTTTCATTTTCACGAACGATAATGTAGAGATGCAATTGTTAAAAGATACTTTAAGTAGCCAGTTCAAAATTAAAGATTTAGGTGAAATTAGAAATTGTTTAGGGATAAATGTAAACATTGATAAAGAGAATAATGTCATAACATTAAGTCAAGAAAATTATATTGATCAGCTGTTAAATAAATTCAATATGTCAGAATGTAGAACTGTAGATACGCCCATGGAGGCTAAGTTGAATATTGATAAATGTCAAGATGTAAAAAGTCAGAATCCTTATCAACAGCTGATAGGAAGCCTTATGTATTTATGTATATTAACCAGGCCAGATATAGCTTATGCTGTAGGATACTTAAGTCAATTCAATAACTGTCATAATAATGAACACTGGTTATATGCTAAAAGAATATTGAAGTATTTAAAGAAAACAAGATGTTTAGGATTAAAATATTGTAAAGATGGTAATTCTAAAATTGAGGGTTATGTTGATGCCGACTGGGCAAATAATTCTGTAGACAGAAGGTCATATTCAGGATATTGTTTTACCTTGTCAGGTTCAGTAGTTTCATGGGGCTGTAAAAAACAAAGAACAGTAGCTCTTTCAAGTACCGAAGCCGAATATATGGCAATTACAGAGGGTTGTAGAGAGGCTGTATATCTTACTAATTTACTTAAAGAAATTACTAAACAAAACATGTATACTATAAGTTTATACAGTGACAGTCAAAGTGCTCTTAAATTATCTGAAAATCCTGTATTTCATAACAGATCTAAGCACATAGATGTCAGATATCATTACTGTAGAGAAATAATTGCTAATAAGTTTGTTAAGATGAACTATTTGCCATCCGATGATATGCCGGCAGACATTTTTACTAAAAGTTTACCATCTGTTAAACATAATAAATTTGTGGATATGTTAGGCATTGCATCTGTTTAAATTTAAAGAATGTTATTATGTATTTTGAGAGTGGGGGTGTTGTGATTGCTCAAAATAGTTCATAGACACCTAGCGCCAGCGGCTAACCGCAGAAACTTGTAGGCTGTATGCAACTTAGTGTGCATGTCAATATATCCAGTGTATTGTGTACTTTAAAAAAATAAAAAACTTACTTACTTCCGGTTCGCAACCAAGCACGTTGTTTTCATTCAGAGCTCCCTTTATTCTATAAAATATATTATAAAGTCAGCAGTATTGAAAAGTGACACGCCGCTGACAGATTAGCGAGGTATATCAATTTATACTCTCGTAGTGCAACTGATGCACAACTTAGTGAAGACTCAATTAATGGAATTGACGCCCAGGTATGCTCACTGAATCTCCTTCAGTGTTAACCTCGTGTAAACATTCGCATTATTTTGTGCTCCGCATTAAGTTTTTTTTTTTCTAGGATACAATTTTGTTGTACCATAAATTCACAAGTTACTTGTGAGTAGATGAGTGGTCTGGGCTGTGACTCCTCTTGGAGGGTCCTCTTGAAGGTCCATTTTCAGTGACACTTAAGTAAGAAACATATTAATGAATGTGTCGAGGTATAAGCTCACCTCTGATTATGTTCACGGGTTTCCCGAGTGAGTTAATTGAACTCTCGCCAAAATTGATATCGGGTTATATAAATTAATGCTCGCCCTTATGGCTCATTCAATAAAAATCATTTTTCTCTAATTTGTTAGATACGGGAGTGCTACCATACCATATACCTTTATATTTATAATCTTATGATATTTCGGCCCCGTTGCATATGTTAGTAACCATAATAGTTTAAAACAATATAAAATTGTTGTCTTCCCGTTGAGACGCTCACTAGTGAGCCCTGGCCATTTTGATCATAGGATCTGCAAAGTGACGGCAGCATTCTGGATCTAAGGAAATTTTATCTCCAAAAAGGTGTAAGAGGGTGTGTTGACGACCCATTTTTTTTCCAGTTTTCTGAATACACTTCGTCAAAGATGCGTATGACGTTTTCTTGTAAAATGTTTTCTCTTCAGCTGGAGGGGCCTACTGAGACAGTTGCTCCACAGTAGAAAGTACAGCGCAGCGCAGACACCATGTCGGCTGCCCAGAAGCTGCCATGTTATCCGGCACGAGTCTACAGTCGGCTGTGCAGACGACTCGTCGGCTGTTTTATAGCTGCCCGACGGCTGAGAGCGCGTCGGCTGATTCATAGCCCGACGGCTGAGAGCGCGTCGGCTGTTGGCACAGCTGATAATGTCGACTGTTAGCACGGTGTCGGCTGTTGGCACAGCTGACAATGTCGTCTGTTAGCACGGTGTCGGCTGTTGGCACAGCTGACAATGTCGGCTGTTAGCACGGTGTCGGCTGTTGGCACAGCGACAATGTCGGCTGTTGGCACAGCTGACGGTGTCGTGTGTCCAGCATGCCGAAACTAATGTGAGTTTGCCGTCCTGAGAGCGGGCAATCACTGTTTCAAATGAAAATATCGCAGCAACAGGCTTGTGTACTTACGTTTCTGCGAAAGTTATTCGAATAGCTTTAACTAACTTCTTCTTCGAAGGTTCTTCAAATAAAACTCAAACTTTTATTTTTTACTAAAATACCTACAATACGTGCGTTCACTTTGAAAATCCAAGACGTACTCAGGAGCGGCTCCGACCGCCCGGCGCAACACGGCGCGCGCGCGCCACTGGAGGGGCGCGAGCCGCGCGGAGGGGGGTGTTAGGTAGGGATATCGTGCTGTCTCACTCTAAAATCCAAGGGGTTATCTCACACACACCTAATAGTGGGTCAAGCGTAGCTCGGACACCTAAATCATACATTTTAGTAGCGTCAGCATAATTCCGTTTTGTAGGGCAAATTCCATGCGTGTTTCTTGACGCATCAATAACATTATTTGGTAAAAGTAACAGTACTTAGCAAAATACTTTTCAGCGTTATTACGAGGGTCAGTAGGACAACACGGAAGACCTGATTTACTTATCATTACAAAAACATTAAATAATATACTCTTAATACCTACATATCAAATTAGACAAAGTAAACATTAGTAAACAATATGCAATACCTACTACGAGTTTAAAACAATCTTAAAATAATTACGTGCCCTCATAATCAACAGTACCAATGTACCGGGTCTCAGTTGCCCTTTTGGCAGGACAATTGGCGTCTCCCGTCTTGTGAGCGTTAGGCTTGTTAAAGCGCAAGCATGTAGCGCACTTAGGTGGCTCGGCCTTCTTAAAGCAATCTTTCATGGCGTGACCCACTTCCCCGCAGTGGCCGCAGGTGCTGGCTTCTTCCCGACATGTCTTGGCTGCATGTCCGTATTGCTGACATTAAAAGCATCGTGTGACGAGCGTGAAATCTCTTATAGGGCAGGAAGACCAGTTCACAAAAGCCCTGTCGCTGGTCATCAGGGCTTTGCGGATCAGAGCAGGTACTTAAATGATGTAGTTACAATATTCAGCGTCTTTCTTAACAGATTTATGGCTCAATTTAGCTGCGGACAAAAACGACTCGAGAGAAATTCCTTGTAATTTGTCAACTAGGTTCTGATGGTAAATGTACGTAAATACTTCAGTTTCTCGTAAAGAAGTGGGCACACCGATGACTGTGATTCTGGGCTGACGTTTTTGTGGCTCATCCACAATAAGGCCGGAGTTAGTTAGTAGTGGCGACTGCTTTAGCTTCTTGATGTCGTCTTTAGTATCGGTGCTAATAATCACTCCGCCATTCTTTGTCTTCCGCAAGCCCCTCACGTGCAGTTTCATTAGATCAGGTTTTATAATTTCTTGGACGAGGGTTTTCGTGTCCTCACTCGACTTCATTTTATCATGAGGATAGATTGCAACTGATTTGATGTTGCTTGGTTGTATCAGTTCATTTGAGCTTTTTTTAACCATGTCGGCGAAAGTAGTAGGGAATTGGGTTCTCTGGCTCACGGTCGTTCAACCTAATCGGAGTTTTAGTTTTCAGTCTACAGTGAATTGTTCAACTTAGAGCGCGCTTGAGAGGCGCCTAGCAGCGCCTCTTACGCGCGCTATGAGTTGATCAATTCACCTAGACTGAAAACTAAAACTTCGATTAGGTTGAACGACCGCGATCCAGAGAACCCAATTCCCTACTGTCACACTTACAACTAGATAAATAGATAGCTTAAGCTAGTACTAAATAACTTACAGAAATTTAAATTGAACAGAGACTCCGAATCCTGAAGAAGATGAAATGTTCAACAGTGAATTGTTCAACTTAGAGCGCGCTTGAGAGGCGTCTGGCGGCGCCTCTTATGCGCGCTATGAGTTGATCAATTCACCTAGACTGAAAACTAAAACTTCGATTAGGTTGAACGACCGCGATCCAGAGAACCCAATTCCCTACTATCACACTTAAAACTAAACTAGTTAAATAGCTGACTGTCTTCTATTAAGATGGTTTTTCGCTTTCGGTAATGGTGAAACTCTAAAGACAATAAGCTAACCTGTGAGCTGATTTATCTAGAATAAGGGAGAGCTTCGAATTTCTATTTCATACTACTTATTCATATACATTAAAAAATTAAATGGTACAATTTGATTATAGAAACGTTGGTACCTAACCCACTATTATGATAGTTCCTAGCTTTCAATTAAAGTTAAAGTAAAACTTAAAGACAATTAAGTAAACCAACACGAGAAAGCCTTGGTAGTTTATGATATCAGTAAACATCTCTGAAATTATAAGGAAGTAGTTTGGTGGGGGACAACATAATAATAAATAAAACAAATTGCTTCAAAAAAATTTATTTTCTTCACACCATTTGTTTAACAAAAACACATTTTTTAATGCACACGTTTTAGTGTGATATACACAACTAAATACATCGTTTGATTCCTTATATTTATCATACAAATTAACTAAACTAGGACAGAACTTATCTTCTAAATTATGAACATCGTTATTTTCTGTTATATCTTTTAACCAATTAACTTTTTCTCCTCCCTTGGTATAAATTGTTTTGTTTGACAACATTTCTATGATCAGGTCTTTATGATGAGAGTATGGCAAATAACCCTCTTTCCAGTAAACTGCTCTGTTTCTCTCAATCCAACTAACCTGTCTTCTCTCTAATTTGGTTAGGTTGTAATAAGGAAACGGGGGTTTTATAAGAAGAACATGTACTATTTTCTTGTTTAAAATTGCTATTTCCTTAAGAATAAATTTATTATCATCTGTTTTAAAACCCTGCACATCTACTAAAACTTTCATGATAGTTTTCGAACGATTTTACTCAAAGGCTTGTATTCAAACAGACGATCGTTAATAATTAAACAGTATGCTGTTGTATCATCCGGTAAATAGTCCAAGCATTCAATTTCTATTCGCACATCTACAGGTCCAGTTTTCAAAGTTTCGTTTAGTCTTGAGCAATCAATAATAAATAATGGAGCTTTGCTTTTAAAATTATTTAGATCAAGTAATGGGTCTGGTGGAATGTTGTAATATGAATGACGGAATTTAGTGTACATTTCATATAATATACTATATTTATTTTCGTCAAACTTCAGATTCATAGATTCGTAGGGATAATATTGTGAATTCAAAAATAAAGTAACGTTTGTTAACTTACAATGATCAAACTCTGAACAATCCAATGTCCTACTATTCTTTCTTTTTGATTGTAAACCTAAAATAATGTAACGAGGTTTTTCTATTTGTGAAGCAGTTTTTACCGACCATGAATGCTTTACTGTTTTAGGCAATACTGGGTATTCATATAAATCCCAGTTTCTAAATGCAATTTGGATAGGCTTATCTTTTTCAAGAAGTTTAAGTAATTTCAGTTTCTCATAATCCGAAACTTTAATATGTGGAACTCGCCACTGTACTTTTTGAATATTTATTTTAATATAATTGACATCATCTGGTAAAATGACACTATTCAAAATGCTATGACCTCTGTTTAAAATAAGTTCATGCTTGCAGTTAATCACATTTTTTTTATAATCTTCTGCGAATCCTAATATTTTATCAAGGGGTATAACTACACTGAAATTATAATTATTTCTTAAAGTCCCATTTAAACTCCATCCCCATGTAGCTGCAACCTTGCTCTCCCCTTCATTCATTGATATATACGATTTCATACAAGTGGTTATGCCAGCATTTTTGATACGATCTATTTCAATACCATTCATTTCATATCGAATATCTTGGAATAGAAATAAAAATGGGTTATTAGTGAGTTAAAGAGCTTTTTTAATATTTTTACCATCTTTATCATAGGGTTGTATTTCTCCTTCAATATAAATCGCACTCGCTGATGGTAATATGTATATATCCTGCTGATGAATTGGTATTCTTATTTCATCATTTTCATTAAAATTATTATTATAAGGGTTGTAAGTATGAATTTCATAACTTTCAATTGAGTTATCGTATTGAGGATAATCACTAATTCCTAGGATATTCATGTTTTAAACCCTAAAGCTTGAAGAAACTTTTTATTTACTTTCGTTATTTTTTTAACAGGCTTAACACGTGTAGACACTTTAACACTACGACAAGTATAGACACGTCTGATGTTCGTATTCTGAGCTTTATAAAACACTATCATATCGCTTTACGTAAATGAAGACGTAATTGAATACTTTCTCCTTGGAAATCAATGTAGTTTCCGTGTTCGTCTAGAATCTTTACACTGAGAGATGATATGCAGTATTTGTTTACGGGTAGGTATATAATGTTTTTTGGTATTTCAATATATCGATGACCAGGCGATACGTTCGGCACAAATTCATGTATAATATGCGACGGCGATCCGTTATTATATGATCCTTGCACTAAATCACATTCAATCCTTATCATGGACAGAGGCAGAATGTTTACTGGGCTTACAGATTCATACCATTTATTTGCTTCTAACTTTACGTTCTGAAAGCCTAGTAACTCTCCAATGCTATTTTTAACACTGAAATCCACTTTTTGAGAACAATAAAAATAACTTTTTAATGTATTATTATTAGGTCTAATCTTGATTTCACAATCGGTGATGTTTGTTTCAAGATATTCAGCAACATTGTAAAGATCATAAGTCCCAACAGGTATCTGTATCTGTTTATTATTATCACCGTATGTAAATACATTGTTAAGAGCAGTTACATTTGGTATGGAATTTAAAGCAGAAAAATATAATAATCCACATTCACATTTTTCCCATAAAGTTAAGGGTGGTTGGAATTGTGATTCTAAGTAGGATTTGTTTCCGGTAATGGTTAAAGTGATAGGCATGATTGAATACTAATTAATTTAAGAGCTTTCTCGACTATTTATCTTTGACCAAAAGTTTCGGAGAAATAGTAGACATAAATGCCCACAGTTAAACGGATGATTTTTTTGTACATTTTCAGTATTGTATTTTAAATATCTAGTACCAACATAAGAAATGAATTCTTTCGGAGGCTTCAAATTACCATAGCTGTCGAAATATATTACATTTTTATAATATTTTACATAGGCTACCCAGTGAGAACCCGTTTCTTTCGAACTATAAAGGTTGATAATACCACATTCTTTTGAATACGGATACTTTGGCAATTCATCACGCATATAAACACCTCGAAAGAATGGAATATCTTTACCATATTTAATAATATCGATATTGCTCAAAGCTCGATTGGGTAGCCGATACCTTAGTTTTTTTTATTAGAAATAAAAATTCCTAGTCCATCGTGATGAGGTCTAACTTCTAAGCCTTTCCCTATACACAAAGTTTCCATCTTTTCGTTGTGTCGTTTTAATTCAGCTAAGCGTTTTTTAGCAGCTTTAAATGCATTGATAGCTTTAGTGATTGCCGCTGCTCCACCAGCTAAGCTTCCAGCAGCAGATAAACCAGCAAATATAGGTATGAGAGGAAGAACTCCACCAGTTTTTGGCACAGGTATCATACGTGGGAGTTTTACAGTTGAATCTTTCATAGACTCCTTAGCTGCTGCAATCGCTAGATCAATAGCCATCTTTTTACACTTAGGCTTTAGTTTTTGTAAATGTTTTTTTGCGTGTGACACAATTTTTTTTAAATGTTTCTTGACACTACCTCCACTTTTTAAGGTTTTCTTATTTTTTTTCAAACCATAGCCTGTGGCAATTTTAGCTAGCATAACTTTTTTTTACTAAATGTGCTGCTAACTTTTCTCCTACACCAGCATTTACATCTTGAGCACGTTTTCTTGCCATTTTCATAATATCATATCAGCTATGTGACGATCTCTTAATGAAGACGATTTGTGATAAGCTATGTCGTGTTCTTTACAGTACTCGTCTAATGAATTAATACCCCTTTCTCGTCGAAGCTTTACTAGTTTAGTTCCAGGACCGCAATAGTTATATCCAGGAAAGTGAAGTTCGAACGGTAAATTATTTATAAACCAATTAAGGAGACTGCTGTCTACCATAACTCGTAAGGGACTAATTTAATAGTAAAGTGTTACTGTATTAATATACTATGGAACGATATTTGACTTATTAATCCAGCAATTTTCATTTGAAGGCAATCCCAACCATTTCACTAGCACCTTATTTCCCTTTGTTCTTAGTACTTTTTCTATTAAGTATATATTAGGATGCTTTGTTTTTAATAATTCTTGCTCATAAAATGCTCCTAAAATAGCTCTTTTTTCAGAATCCTCAATAATATATGTTGGTGGGACCGTTTTTTGTACTTTGATAATCTTGAATATTTCTGCTGACCAGTTAGGTGTGTAACCTTTTTCAAATACTCCTTTGTGTTTGCTAATTCGCACAAAGTCTCCGACACTGAACTTAAACCTCTTTACTATTCTAATTTTGATAGTTTAGCATATTTGTCATGCAATATCTGAACATTATTTTGATTTACATTTACAGGTTTAAGACCAATAGTCCTATGATAAGCATTATTATATTCATGTATGACGTCATTTAAAGTACCATCAATCCATTTATTACCTTATTTTTACCAATTACCTTTTAAACTAAATAATTTATACATTTTGGTTTTCAATGTTCTAATAAGTATTTCTGCAATGGAAGCCTTTTTAACGGAATATGTAGAATAATGTCGGATTCGATGATTTAAAAAAATGTTTTTTAGTTCACTGTTATAAAACTCTGTTCCAAAGTCAGTTTGCAAGTTTTTTGGGACACGCCCACTAGCGAATAAATCAGTAAAAGCCTTAGAAATATCTTGTTTTGTTTTCCGCTTTAATGGATAGGCCCATGCATATTATTTGTGTCCCTCCATTTTGAAACCAATTTAACATCTACCTGTTTTCTTCGGTTTTCAATGGTCTTTCCAAAAATAGCGTTATTTAAAAGTTTAAAAAAGTCTTTTTCAAACGTGGACGTTGAATTTTGACGCAATGTTGTATTTAAATCTATGTATTTAGCTAAAAAATTTTGATGTCGAAAACTTATCACTCGATGAATTTTATTCAATACTAGCGGTCCCAGCGAACTTTGTTTCGCCCCGGCCCCGTCCCGCCCCAGCCCCGGCCCCGTTGAACGGGATAAAAAGGATCCTATGTCCTTTTCCTGGCTCTAAGCTACCTCCCTGCCAATTTTCAGCTAAATCGGTTCAGCCGTTGGGCAGGGTACGCAAAATAAGTAACTTTTTTGGTTGATTTTTTACACCTTGTGTCCGAAAAACCCTAATATCCGAGGAACCCTATTTTTGTTCAAAATTAATTATAGCCTATATTACTCGTGGATAATGTAGCTTTCGAATGGTGAAAGAATTTTTAAAATCGGTCTAGTAGTTTATGAGCCTATTCATTACAATCAAACAAACAAACAAACAAACAAACAAACAAACAAACAAACAAAGTTTTCCTCTTTATAATATTAGTGTAGATTAGTGTAGATGTAGATATTCATTACAATCAAACAAACAAACAAACAAACAAACAAAGTTTTCCTCTTTATAATATTAGTGTAGACTAAACCATTTCTCATGCATTCTTTTAAATAAACATAATGGGTAACATAATAAAATTTGTCATATAAATTTGCTATGAGTTTTTTGTTTTGCCACCAGGTGGAATATGTTTTTCTGGTGCAAATGGTAAATCACTATGACTTGAATGTAAATTATCTGGATAAATCAGATCCACTTCTAAAATGTACCCAAATTCAGAGTCATCTGGTATACTTAATATGTTTAAATCTTTAATTTCATCTTCGGATAAAAATCTAAAGTCAGACATAGGCATTTTCTGCATCATAGCATACCCGTACAGATTATTACAGTCCAAGTAAATAAGATAGCTTGATGCCTGTGATTCGTCATAGTTGGGCATGTATTTATTGTTTGCCTTAGCATGTCTGAGCGAACACTGTGCTAAACCACCACGTATTCCGTTTTCTATCATTTCGTACATTTCTTTATCATCTAGAAAGTCTAATTTAACACCTGTATATAAAAGCATAGCATCCCAACTTAAACCTGGAGAACTAACATAATAAGCTGGGTCGAGATGGTAATATTTAAGACTACTATTTCTAAACTTTTCGAAAATATCACATAAAAGCAACACATCACATTTCAAATATAAGTCAGTATATTCTCCGAGAGATTTAATGTTAAAGACTCTCCAAATTGCATGCGCTCGAGAATAGTCTTCTTCACTAATATGCTCACTAGTTAAACTATTGTAAAAGTGTTCTTTTTTTGGTAATCTTTTTTCTTCAAATCGTTTACATGAATCCATATAATCATATGGATATACTCCTTTTTGACGAAGTAAACTAAACTCCTCTTGAGGATGAATTATTGTCTGTAAGTGTCTCAAATCGGTGTCTGCTAAGTTTTGACTTAAAATATCTAAACTGGAACTAAGAAACTGAAACGAGTCTAAAAACTTTATTTGCATTGCAGATGGAAAATTTGGATTTTTGAAATATTTTGTGAAGGATATGTATTTTTCTTTAGTCTTAGGGATCACTTTGATTTCACCATCATATTTAGCTAATTCTTTTATGAATAAATGAGCATCATAGTTTGCTAAATTGTGAAAAAGTACCGGTACAAAAGGGCACACTCTATACAATAAGTTACATTTAGTATGAGCGGCACCTCTATATACACCAGTTATATGGTCATGATCAGCGACTTTATCAGTAATGATTAGAGGCAGTTTACAAATATGACAAATACTTGCATTACGATGTTCATCTTTTTGTGATTGTGTCAACGGTAGCATGGGTTTTTTCTTTCTCAGTATGGTTTCTATATAACTTACATCCTCGATAAGACGCTTTATAAATACTTCAACACAATCTGATCCTCTATAAAGAACAAGTTTATTAAGGCTTTCATCATGCGAACAGCAAATGTAATATGCAAAACATGAAGGTTGATGTAATTTAATAGTTTCAGTATAGCAACTGTTTTTTTCATGACTGTTTAAAAGTAAACTTTCAAAATCGGCATAAATAACAAAATTAATTTTTTGTTGCCTTTCATAATTTTTAAATTCTAATTTACTATGTTTATTTGGTAAAACTGTTAAAACTTTTGAACAAGAATGAGAGTTATATTTTTCTTGTGTTACAAAAAACTGAAGACAGCTTTCGCACAAGTATGTTTTACCATGATGTTTACTTAATTGAGGACCAGTTAGTTTAGCTAAGTCTTTTATTAAACAGTAATGACCTCTTGATTTCTGTTCAAAATACAATAGGTTAACGTGATTCTCTTTTCTCTGCTTTGTCATGTATAACGGACCTGTGATATGATTATTTTTATCTAATCCATAAATGCTCACACTAATAGAAGGATTACTTTTTTCAAATAATCGAATATCTGTGTATGATGGTGGGAAGTTCATTCCTTTAATATTTAAAACTGAAGAGTAAAATGGATAAGAACTCGTTCTGTTAACGTTTTTTGTACATGGAAATAAAGCAGCCACAATACTCCATGCGAAACAATGATTTTCGTAATTTTTCACATTTAGACAACTTTTAGTACTGCTTATTTGTTTTGGTAATTCTAAATAGCTGCCGCCCCTTAGAGGAGAGTATTTATTAATGTTTATTTCTAAATGACTGACAGAACAAAAACACCAACCTGACTCACAGTGCTGGAATTCGCTTAGTTTATTAATCAATTTATTCTGAGTTTTTAAATAGAGTTCAGATAAATATGTGTTTTTAAATATAGTCTCATACTTAACATTAAATGATTTCATATGGCTTTCATCTGAGCTAGGTAGTTTAAAATAAGCAAACAATTCAAAATTAAGCTTTATGGAACCATGTTTGATCAAATTCATTACTATTAATTTTTTCACATCATCTCTTATTTCGTTTAAAAATTCATCAGGAGTTGAACAAACAGTATCATTAGGGTTTACTCTATAGGTAACTATTCTCTCTCGAAAAGCTGTAGCTTTAATATTAATGTTTGTATTCGACTTTTCATTCAAGGCTTTTTTGGTGAGGTATTTTTCTGAATAGAAATATAAACGTTAATTATATTTTAATAAGTATATTCAGTACAATATTAAAACTAATGATTTAAACTTAGATGCTCACTATCATTAGAATTGATTGTTTCAGTATTGCTACCAATGTAACTCGAAAATTATAAGGAAAATAATAAGTAATAACACGATAGCAATCCTGTAACAATCAATTATATTAATAAAACTAATCTTAAGTAAGGGTACAAATGAATAGTCAAAATAATAAATGTACTAATATTATTCACAATATGTCTATGATCTAAGTCATAATAATATAACCAATGTTTTTAACAAGTTAAGTTATTTTTTTACTGAAGTCGTGATAACTTATCTATGTTAGTTAAGAGAATCAGGAAAAATAAATACTGAATATTCTTTTTTACTGGTTCGGTGAACTAACATAAGTAATTGGACAATCTTTGAAGTTATTTTTAACTTCTTAAAGGAATTTTACTAAATACCGGTATGCCGGATTATCATCGTTAATTTTAGTTTTTAGAGTAACAACAGCATGTCGCCACCTGTTCATGGGTGAAATGTTTTCAATTTCACTACACATATATAGTTTCAGGTCTACGAAACGTAGGCCCATAACATCCGCATTGAACTGTTTCGAAATACCGTTCGATCCGCGACGACATAAATATGAAATAAGTTCATCTCTTTTACCGGATTTTTTATCTTCATCCGCATCCGAGTCTGTGCCCATAATATCTCTCGCGGTGACTCTAGCAGAAGGCCCTGCAATCGGCTGTGCAACTCGCTCATCAGTCTTCACTCTATGCTTCTGACTTTTCTTCGGCTTTTCATCACGTTTAGTTCTGAAATTATAAATGTTCTTGGTTAGAGGTTACTCTTATTTATTTTTAAACTAACATTTAAATCTGCATTTGAGATAAATTATTATATCGATTAAATAATACCAATAATACCCAGTATGAAAAAAGACTAGGTCAGTATTAAAAATAAAAACTAAAGCTTTTTAATAATTAATCATAACTAATATTGAATGACCCTATTTAAAATTGAAAATAAGTATGAAAAGTCGAATGGTACCTTTTATGAGTAGAATGCGAGTGAGCGGACTTCCTCTTTCTCTCGGGCGCGGGCGCAGGCGGTGCAGGCGCGAGCGCAGGCGGTGCAGGCTCCGGCGCCGGCGGCGCGCGCTCGGGGGACGACTCGCGACTGCTTGACGAGCTGCTGTCGCTCGAGGAGCTGCTATCACTCATGTGCACGTCTTGTTTGCTTGACCTAAACAAATAAATAATGTTTTAAAGTACTTTATTAATCTAATCATCTATAGAGACAATCGTGTAAAAACCGAATCGTTTGAATACTTACATTATTAATAATCACTTGCACTAAAAACACTCGTTT